>JAJOOO010001597.1:0-28155 GCA_029582685.1 Solanum piurae
TCACTTTGCATGTAGTGCACTAAGAAAGGATTGCTATTACTAGGATTACTGCGTTATGAGCTTGTGGGGAACACGTATACCCTAGTTATTTCTCTCATTTTGATAACAACCAAAATTGACTATTGATTACTATTACTTGTTGAATTCTTACAATTCTATTCACAACTCCCCCCCCCCCTTTAATTACTTGTTTCTGGAAGTAATTTGACTGATTGAATATAATTGTTGGTTAAAGTAAAGTCTAAACCATTTTCCTAGTGGGATCGACCCCAACCTACAAGTTGGGTTCTTTACTTGATAACGATCGCTTATGCTTCTTTAGGGAGGTGTAATTTGAGCGTATCACGGACCGTGGGTCGACTTACAGTCCGTAGGTCACCCTCCGTGGTTCCATACTTGTGCAATATTTGTAGGGCCTTCAAAAGACGACTCCACCTACGGTCCGTGGATTGGACTACGATCCGTCACTTGCTTCTGTGGTTCAAGTACTGGAACTTCAACTTTCTGATCACCAACAACAGATGTGCAGGACGGCCCGTGGGTTGACCTACGGTCCGTCGATGCTTCCTTGGTTCCACACTTGGTCAGATTTTCTTGAACCTTCATCAACGTTTGCCCACCACGGTCTGTTGATTGGACTACGATCCCTCCTGTCACTTCGTGGTTTGAGTACTGAAACTCAGCTTTCTGACCAAGACCTACTAATGTCCATCTACGGCCCGTCAATGGACCTATGGTCCGTGGTTGGCTCCGTCGGTGGCCACTTCTGCAATTTTCAGCTCTTATCTCTATCAACCGCATCCGAACTTATTTCCTGCAAGAATTACATAAAACCATTATTTCCAACAACAAAATAGCCCAAGACACACACAAAATCTAAGTGAAACTTATCAAAAACTACCGTAAACTCACGGTATATCAACACCCTCAACTTAAACTTGTTGTTTGTCCTCAAATAACACACTAAAACTCTAAACGACACTTATGTAGAAGCAAACATACAAACTCAAGCAATCATATGGCTGTCTCAATCAATTCCATCACTTCGTGCAAATATTTTCATTCAGACTCAATAAGCTAACTCATACGGATCAACACATGACATAGACAAACCAAGAGACATCACCACATACACTTTCAACAATCGCCAAGGTACCAACTTTCCAACAATGTAACTAGTGACCTCACTTCAAAGAAATCCTTTTTCACACAATAGTATAATTTTAAGTTCAAGGATTCATTCAACACTCACGCTCAGAAGTGAATTAAAAAACAATTAGTGCTCAATAACGTAGGCTTGCCCTTATTTTCAATACACAGACTATCCAAACTAATCACTAGGATTACTATAGGACTTTCTTAGCCTGTAACGTAGACTCAGGGTCAGGTAGGGTACATTTGGGTACTTTTAATGACTTTTCTACCCTCATTGACATTACATTGGCATTTTTTACCTCTTTTCTCAACCAATTCTTGACATATTTTTATTTTCTTCTCTTTTCCTTCATTCTCTTTAGCACAAATGTGACTTTGACTTTATCGCTCTTCTTTTTCACTTTTTTTGTTTTTTTTTCAACAATCTTTATGATTCTTCTTTTTTTTTCTTTTAACTTCAATCACATCTTTTTCTATCTTTTTCTTTCTTTTGCACACAACTCTTTTCATACCCTTTTCTTTCGGTTTCCTTTTTTGTAGCCACCCTTAACTTATGTATTTTGCATGAGTTGAGGTGCACAATATCCGATGTCGGATCAGGGCCAAGATTAAGGTAACTTTTTGAATTAGCCACCCTCAACTTAGGCTTTTGGCCTAAGTTAAGGTGCACATGTCCAAGAAGGGACCAGGGCCAAAATAATCTTTTAGGGAAGGTGAGTTAGGTCTATTGAAAGCAATGGTCTACATTAGGCTCAAACATTTGGATCAAAAGGAGCATTTATTTCTTTTGGTTGAATCATTTTAGGCTTTAGTGGACTCATTTGAACAAGAGCCTATGATCATCTCCCAATTCCTAGCCTAGATTATCTTAACAGGACCAACGGGGCAAGTTCTAGATTGACACACAAGGCATGAACAACCAAAATCATCTCACACACTTGGCACATTGTTGCATTAACGGATTATTGAATTACCCAGTTCAAGTTTTAGCTTAAGTCATGCTATCGTACTGGTTCCTTGTTATGTCATATGAAGATCCAACACATTCAACTCATTGAACCTATAGATCTAGCATATTTCAAAATTTTGGACAGGTATCAATTTCATTCTTCTTATACCATCATGCTTTAATTTTTCTACCTACTTCTACACATACAATCCTAAACATGCCGGTTCAACATAAAAGTAAAACAGTCCCTTGGGGGAAAAGAACACAGGCAAAATAAACCCAAAGGAGGATTACGAGTTGGGTTACTCAGACTTCACCCTATCACTCACAATCCATTTACCCCACCCCCAAACAAAATATGGTTTAATTGCCCTCAATGCACAGATAATAAAAATAAAGCATAGGGTGAAGCAAACCTATGACGCATATGCACAGAAGACCCATCAAGAAGCGGGTGGATCCAATTTCTCAGAACCCACTGGATCAACAGTAGGAACGCCATCAGTAGCGCCCTCATCAACAGTGGGAACACCCTCAATAGTGATCCTCGAATCTGATGGACCAGCACCTATCTCGCATGCCTTTTTCTGCCGCATCTCCTCATCAAGAATGGACTATCTCTGGGATGCCTCAAGCTTCTGCCTCTCCCTTTTCTTAGCTCGGTGGGCCTCCTCAGTATCTGAAGTGTGATCAGAATGGCGGCGCTTCACAGCAGCACATGAAGGATCAGGTGGTGGAATAGTATCACCAAAGAGGGATGTCATCACCACCTCATCCTCCTCAGCTGCAGGGGCAACCTCTGGGACAGTCTCAGTCGAGGCTAAAAGAGCATCAACATCAGACCGAAACTTATACAACTTGGTATGGAAAGTGGTCATATCAATAGTAGGGTCAGGCCTCTCTAGAACCCTCAACTCAAAGGCATCTAGGCATTTATGGACCACTTGAATCTTCTTTCTATCATCTGCTTCATACGAGCCTCAAAGTCCTTAACAGATCACAACATCCAAGGCCTCATGTGTTGCAGCAGCATGGCCATCTGTGTCTCTAACTTCTGCACTCGGGTCAGAGGAATTACAGTGGACCCTAAAGAGGGAGTGGCTCAGGATGAGCTCGTGGCCTGGCTAGTGGCAGTAAAAGGTGGAGCATGTGCATCCGTAGCCATGGGAGGAACGACACTGTCATCAACCTAGATCTTATCCACATCAACAACAAGATCAACACCTAAGGGTGGTAGGTCAACCTCGGGATCCCTCTGTGGTGCAACAAGGTTCACATCATCTCTAATGAGGCTAATGTCCACAGTCTTGGTGACCTCTATCAAACTATCACAATGTCAAATAGGCACCCTAGCAGCCCTGCATAGATGAAGTATGAGACAAGGAAAAGGAAATGTGATGGTGGTCTTAAAGGCCCTCTCATGAATCTCAGCGATCAGAATCCAGGCGAAGTCATCTCAAGTCCTACCACAAGTGCTGCCAACATCACAACTCTGTCCCAAGTAACCACGTTGTCCGCCTGAGTAGGGGATAGTATGATATGCAGAATAGTTTAAAAGAACTTTGCAGTGAAGATTAGAGTAGCCTTCTTGATAGGCAAAGTCATATTATGCACCCATTCAGTTCTCTCTCTCTCATCTACAATGTGATGGGCCATCCACCGAAGTAATGTCTATCTCCACTCAGCATCTCTCTGAAATGCCCACTCTGAATAATACCCATCCTGTAGTAATACTCTACTGTATTAATGGGCAGAGTGTGGGCTGGGCCATAAATGAGCATATGGATAGTAGTCTCGGAGATGTCGACAGAGAAATTTCACAACAAAGTGACCTGAAGTGGGGACTGAGCTACGAGCTTGGCCCGTTTAGATATAGAGTTATAGATAGTGGCAACGTAGGAAGAATAGAACTATCGAGCCATCTCTTCACTAAACTTTCCAGGACCCGTGCCATCCACTCACACCTGCACCTCCTGAACAACTCCTTAATAATAGGCACCGTTTGAAGGCTTCTAGTAAGAACTCGACGCTCCTCAGTAATAATGCGGGCCATATTTTGATGTTCATTAACCACCTTGGCATCATAATAGATTGGTACTGTCCCCTGACGCACCACATGTTTGGTTCCGAAGCATTAGGAACTGGTTCATCTCTGGGTGGTACAAGGGCATCAGAGGAAGATGTGGGCAATGCTGGAACTGGAGCTGGAATGCGACTCAGAGCTGGACTGTGACTCAGCTGCAGATAAAGCCTCTTTCTTAGACTGGGAAGAAGTGACCTCGACCTCATCACTGGATGAAATAACATGCATGTTCCTATTTCTCGTGGTCCGGGGGGAATTAGGGGAGCCTATGGTGGTCTCTGGGATGTACTCTTGATCAGTGTCCTCATCTATCAGATGTTAGGAAGGGGAGACTGATTTGGACTTGCCCTTCCTTGGGTAGGTTGGAGCTTGTTTCAGGGTCATGGTACGTGATATATCGTGAGTTTATGGTATTTTTGACGCATTTCACTTAGAGTTTGTGTGTGTCTAGGGATATTTTGTGTTAGAATTAATGTTTTGTGTATACTGTTTGCAGGAAATAGGCTTGGATGCGATTGATGAAGATGTGAGCTAAAAAGTTCATAAGTGGCCACCAACGGAGCCACCCACGGACCGTAGGTCCAACGACAGGCCGTGGCTGGTTAGTCATAGGTACTGGTTAGTCGTAGGTACTGGTTAGTCGTAGGTACTGGTCTGGGGAGATGAGTTTTAGTACTTAGTCCACGGAGTGTCATGATGGACCGTAGACCAGTCCACAAACCATGGGTGAGGCATCGTAGATGGAACATAAGGAAAGTCTGACAAGAGTGCAACCACAGAGCAAGACAACGGACCGTAGGTCGACCCATGGTATGTCCTACACGTCCGTCATTGATGATCTGAGAGTTGAAGGTTCTAGTACCTGATGAAAGCTTCTAAGTGTTGAACCACAGAGGGTGACCTATAGACCGTAGGTCGACCCACGGTCCGTAGGTTGTGCTGTTGACAGAAGTTGTGTTCCAGTACTTTATTTCCTGTTTTATTTAGGACTTGTTTTCTATAAATAGAAGTTTTAAACCTCATATTTGGGGGTTAGACATTATTGTAAGCTTCTAGTTTTTGGTGTTTTGGGAATTAACTTGCAAACTTTAGGAATTTTATTTCCGGATTTTGTTTGATATAATTTTCGCTTTGAAATTCAATTGAAGATTTAGGGTTTCATGAATTCTTCTTGTAAGTTCATGAATTCTTTTTATCTAATTATGAATTGTGTTCTTTCAAGCATGAGTAGCTAAATCCACAATTAGGGTTGTGGGAACCATGAGCATTAACAATGTATGAATAATAATTAAGTAATTCTTAAATAGTGTTTATGCATGTATTGTTCATTCTTTCGTTTAGAAGTCTTTTTAACGGTGACCAACGTTAGAACTCACCTCATTTTTACTTGTCGAACCAAGGAGATTGTGAATGAGAAAAGAGTTAACAACAGAGATTTAGTGGATGCTATCTAATAGTCTAATGTCAATTGGAGTGAGGGTGAAAACTAAGCCATACATTGATGTGATGGCTAATCTGAGGAAAAATTTAAGGTTTAGTAAAGCATACACCAGTAGCCGAACCAAGGTGCGTGGTGAAATTCCCTACTTGGAGGACCAATCACTTAGGGGTACCTAACTTACCAACTTTGCATGTAAAACACTAGGAAGAGATTACTATTATTAGGATTACAGCGTTAAGAGCTTGTGGGGAACACACATACCATAGTTTCTCTCTCATATTAATAACCCAAAGTTGAATCTTGTTTACTAGTTACTTAATCAACAATCTGTTACTTACTTACAAACCCCTCTCCCCTTTCGGTTACTTGTCTCGGAAATAGTTTGACTAAATGAATATAATAGTGAGTTAAGTTTAAGTCTGAACCATATTCCTCGTGGGATCGATCCTAACCAACAAGTTGGATTCTTTTTTTGACAAGGATCGTTTATACTTCTTTAGGGAGGTGTAATTTGAGCGTATCAAATTTTGGCGCCGTTGCTGGGGAATCCGACTTTTAAATTAAGTTTAACTACATTATTGAAATTTAGTCAAATATTTCCTGATTTTATATTTTGCTTTTGTTTTTGTTTTTCTACATGTTTCTACTCTAGTGTATGCCAAGTACACGGAGTCGAGGCGAACCATTGACCCCTCACGATCCAGAGTTGAGAAAAACATTGAGAAAAATAAATAATCAAGGGGTCCATAATAATCCAATCATTAAGGAACATGAGGATAGAGATGAATTGCAGCCTCCTGGAGTTGTTAATGTGAATGCTCAGGTTCATGATGGTAATCTAATCGAGATGCAGAGAGGGTACAAAAACTGTCAGCACCTAGGTTGAATGATAACTACAGGGTTGACTACAATACAGTTAAATCAGAAGGGCCCATTGTTCTTCCTCCTCTACCTCCCGGGAATACATTTGTTGTGACCAACAGTCTGATGCAAATGCTCACAGCAAGAGGGTTATTTTCTGGTCTAGCTTCGGAAGATCCACTGGTCACATGGCTAAGTTGAGAAGTGACTGTAAGAGTTGTGTGGGACGATCAGAATTGGATATGAATGTCATAGGTTCTAGAGTCTTCCCTCTATCATTGACTGGTGATGCTACAGTGTGGTTTTCTGAGCTTCCATATAATTCGATTCATACATGGGACCAATTGCATAAGGTGTTTATGGCGAAGTATTTCCCGGTGTCTAAGAAGCTAAATCACAAGGATAAACTGAATAACTTCGTAGCACTACCTGGAGAGTCCGTAAGTAGTTCATGGGATAGGTTCACTGCGTTCATCAGAAGTGTTTCGAATCACCTCATAGATGATGAATCATTAAAGGAGTATTTCTATAGAGGTCAGGATGACAATGGAAAAGTTGCGCTTGATACTATTGCTGGAGGGTTATATGGTGAGTGCACTTTTGAGGAGATTGCTAAAAAATTGGAGAAGATTTCTCGAAATAATAAGGCATGGAGCACTAAAAAGGTGAACACTAGTCGAAACATATTTGCAGTTCAAACTGCACCTAACCAAGCCAATGATGATATTCGTGAAGAGATAGCTCAAATGAGGACAAAATTGGGTTTGGAATTAAAACATGTGAGTGAAGGTGCAGAAAAGTGAATGCGGTAAACTAATTAACTAGAGCTCCACCATCACCAATTAAGGAATGTTACTATGAGGAGGATTCATATTTGGTGAATGATCAGACAGGGGGTTTCCAAACCAACGCCCAAGGTTCCAACTTGGATAATTGGCACCAAGGTCAAGGAAACCAAGGTCGGAACTATGGAGGCTACAATCGTGAGGGGAACTACAACTGTAAGGGTAACTATGTCCAGGATGGGAACTACAATCACGACAACAACTACAATCGAAACAACTATGGCAACATGAATGATAAGGTTGGTCCCTATGTTCCTCCTGGTAATAGAGAGGACGGTAATAGTATGTCACGGATTGAGGATATGATGCAAAAGATGATGAAGAAGTTTGATGCAACTGATAAGAATATGAAAGAGATGCGAAATGACTTGTCTGGAATTGGTCAAAAAGTTGAGGCCTATGTAGTGTTGATCAAGCAACTTGAGCATCGGTTTATTCAGTTGCCCACCAATGAAAATCCACGTCATCCTGACACTCTTCCTAGCAACACCATCTAGAATCCGAAAAATGATGGGCATTATATGGCAGTCACTACTCGCGAAGAAAAGTAGACCATTGATCCACCCATGCCATCTGAGGTTGAAAAAGTGGTAGAGAATGATGAAGATGAGATTGAGGTTACTGAAGGCGCAAAAGATAGTGCTAAAAAGGAAGTTGATGTGACCCAAAAGGTTGTTCATATGCTTAGACCTCCGCCTCCATTCCCACAGAGATTGGTGAAGAAGACTGAAGAGGGTAAATACCGCATGTTCATTACTATATTGAAGCAGCTTTCCATCAATGTTCTGTTGATAGAAGCCTTCGAGAAAATGCATGGGTATGCAAAATTTATGAAAGATTTGGTGACCAAAAAAAGGGTTGTGAGTTTTGAGAATGATGAGAGAATGCAACATTACAGTGCCATTGCTACTAGGTCACTTGTGCAAAAGAAAGAGGATCCTGGAGCTTTCATTATTCCTTGTACCATTGGGATGTTACACTTTGCGAAAGCTTTGTGCGATTTAGGTGCCAACATTAATTTTATGCCATTGTCCATGTACAAGAAGTTGGGTTTAGGGGATCCAAAACCACCTGCAATGCGTCTACTCACTGCCGATAGAATTGTGAAGAAGCCAATTGATGTGCTCCAAGATGTCCTTGTGAAAGTGGAGTCGTTCATTTTTTCTGGAAGATTTTGTGATACTTGATTGCGAGGTTGACTTTGAGGTTCCCATTATCTTGGGGAAACCATTCCTTGCTACTGGGCATACCTTAGTGGATATGGAGAGAAGGCACATGAAGTTCCAACTGAATAATGAAGAGGTGACTTTTAATATTTGTAGGTCTATGAAGAAGTGAAGCGATCTTAAGTCGGTATCAGTGGTAAATCATATTGTGGAGCAATGTTCTGATGTGTCTACTGAAGAAAGGTTGGGTGTTGATGCACTGGCAGCGGTAATGGTGAATTTTGATGGTGATGGTATTTAAGACTATGATGAATTAGTTGCCGCACTTGATAGGTTCGAATTCTGTTCCAAACCAAAAAGATTGGAGTTAGATATGAAGAATCGTGAATCCCCTCCTACAAAATCGTCTGTGGAAGAGCCTCCAAAACTGAAACTCAAGGCTCTACCATAACACTTGAGGTATGTATTCTTGGGGAGAGATAGCACTTTACCGATAATCATTGATGCGAATTTGAGCGAGGAGCAAGTTGAGGGCTTGGTTTCTATTTTAAAGAGTTTTAAGAGGGCTATTGGATAGACTATTACAGATATTATTGATATTCCACCGGGCATTTGTTCTCACAAAATCCAACTCATGTTGGACAGTAAGCCAAGTATTGATCACCAAATGAGACTGAATCCCTCTATGCAAGAGGTTGTGAAAAAGGAGATCATTAAATGGTTGGATGTTGGAGTAATATATCCCATTGGTGATACTAGTTGGGTTTGTCATGTTCAGTGTGTGCCCAAGAAAGAGGGAATCACCATGGTTCCAAATGCTAAAAATGAGCTTGTCCCAATGAGGCTAGTGACTGGTTGGAGAGTGTGTATGGGCTACCGCAAGCTAAATGCATGGACAGAGAAAAACCAATTCCCTATGTCGTTCATGGATCAGATGTTGGATCGTCTCGCTGGTAAGGGTTGGTATTGTTTTCTAGATGGGTATTCGGGCTACAATTAAATCTCCATGGCTCTGAAAGACCAAGAGAAGACCACATTCACTTGTTCCTATGGGACTTTCGCATTTAAAAGGATGCCATTTGGGTTGTGTAATGCTCCAGCGACCTTCCAGTGTTGTATGATGTCAATATTTTCAGATATGGTGGAGGACACTATTGAGGTATTTATGGATGACTTCTCTGTGGTAGGTGACTCATTTGATGGTTGTTTGATGCATCTGGCTGAGGTACTGAAACGGTGTGAAGAGTGCAATCTGGTGCTCAACTGGGAAAAGTGTCACTTCATGGTGAAATAAGGTATTATTTTGGGTCATCGGATTTCTGAGAAAGGTATTGAGGTTGATAGAGCCAAAGAAAAGCTTCCACCACCTATCTCTATAAAGGGTGTTAGGAGTTTTCTTGGGCATGCAGGTTTCTACCAGAGGTTCATAAAACATTTCTCGAAAATTGCATACCCATTGTGCAAACTATTCGAAAAGGAGTCTAAGTTCAATTTTGATGATGCTTGTCTGAGAGCATTTAGATAGTTAGATGGCAAGTTTACTTCCGCACCTATCATTATTTCACCGGATTGGGGACAACCGTTTGAAGTTTTTTGTAATGCGAGCGAGGTGGTGCTTGGGGTAGTATTTGGCAAGAGGCGAGAAAAGATTCTTCATCTGATTTACTATGCCAACAAAGCTCTGAATGTGGCCCAAAAGATCTATAATGTGACTGAACAGGAACTCCTTACTGTGGTTTTTGCATTCAAAAAATTTAGGTCCTACTTGCTTGGTTCTAAGGTCATAGTGCATACTGACCATTCTGCATTAAGGTATCTGATGGCTAAAAAGGATGAAAAACCGAGGTTGATTAGATGGGTGTTGTTGTTGCAAGAGTTCGAGTTTGAGGTGAAAGATAGAAAGGGGATAGAAAAAAAAGTTGCCAATCATTTGTCCAGATTAGATGAGGAAGTTATGATCAAGTTCGAGAATGTAGTTGAGATTAATGATGCATTCCCTGATGAACAAGTATTGGCTGCATCTTATGATCTTAACCCTTGGTTCGCAGATTTTGCTAATTACTTGGCAAGTGATTTGGTTCCATCGGATTTGTCATTCCACCAAAGAAAAAATTTCATGTCTGATGTGAAGAAATTCTTTTGGGATGAGCCTTACTTGTTCCGTATTTGTGCTGATGGGATTATTCGCCGCTGTGTGCCCGAGGTTAAGATGATGAGTATACTAGAGGTTGTCATTAATCACCTGTTGGTGGGCACCATAGTGGTATCCGAACTGCTCACAAAATTTTGCAGTGTGGGTACTACTGGCCTACCATCCACCAAGATGATCATGATTTTAACAAGTCTTGTGATCGTTGCGAAAGAGAAGGAGGAATTTCAAAAAAGCAAGAGCTACCTATGAATCAAATATTGGTGATTAAGTTATTTGATGTTTGGGGCCTTGACTTCATGGGTCCATTTGTGAGTTCGCATGGGATGAAGTATATTTTTGTT
The DNA here is from genome assembly GCA_029582685.1 of Solanum piurae. Lineage (NCBI taxonomy): Eukaryota > Viridiplantae > Streptophyta > Magnoliopsida > Solanales > Solanaceae > Solanum > Solanum piurae. Next base: position 10,994 of record JAJOOO010001597.1, read on the forward strand.
GCGGTTGACTATGTATCGAAATGGGTGGAAGCACTTGTGCTTTCAAACAATGAGGGAAAAAGTGTCACCGCATTCCTGAAAAAGAGTATCATCTCCAGATTTGGTACACCTAGGGCAATTATCAGCGATGGAGGTTCACACTTTTGTAACAAGTTGTTCAAGGTGTTGCTAGAAAATTATGGGGTTAGTCACAATGTAGCCACTCCTTACCATCCGCAGTCTAGTGGGTAAGTTGAGGTGTCAAATAGAGAGATAAATCAAATCCTTGCAAAGACTATGAGCGCCAACAGAATTGATTGGTCAAGAAGGCTTGATGATGCTCTATGGGCCTATCGCACCACATTTTAGACTTCTATAGGTATGTCCCCCTACCAACTTGTATATGGGAAGTCATGTCATTTGCTTGTAGAGCTAGAGCATAAAGCATTGTGGGCGTTGAAGAAGCTGAATTTGGATTGGGGCGCCGCATCGAGTCAAACACTTAATGACATGAATGAGCTTGATGAGTTTCGCCTAAAAGAATATGAAAGTTTTGCCTTGTACAAGGAGAAGATGAAGAAGTATCATGATCAAAAGATTGAACAACGTGAATTTGTTGTGGGTGATTTGGTGCTTTTATTCAAATCAAGGTTGCGCTTATTTCCTGGCAAGCTCAAGTCCAAGTGAGCCGGGCCATTCAGAGTCACGCAAGTATTTCCACATGGAGCGGTCGAGCTTGAAAACAAAGAGGGAACGAGGTTTAAAGTAAACGGGCAAAGGATCAAGGTCTACATGGGGAAATCGGAGAGTGTGCAAGAAGTGATTGAGGCCTACTATCTTGATGAAGTATGAGTAATCAAGGTGCCTGCGTCATGTCGCGATGTTAAATCAAGCGTTGCTTGGGAGGCAACCCAAGATGTACAATCTAGCCAACTATAGGTTTTTCTTTTCGATATATGAGTTTTCTTCTTTCTTTTTTGATTTTTGTAGATCTTTAAATTGATGTTTAGATTTTTTAGTGTTGGCTAGATATAGATTAGGGTCCATGTCTAAAAAGTGTCCAGAAAATGTAAAAAGAAAGTCCTAATGGTTGCTACGTGTGCAAGGACGAAAAGCAAAATCTATAGAAAATAGTTGTGCAGTGGTCTACGGACCCTATCGACGGTTCGTTGGTCAATACACAGACTGTGGATGGCGTCCATAGATCCCAGGTAAGTTTTGTAATTCTTCTAAGTGTTAGAGTGACCTATAGACCCAACCCACGGACCGTCGACGGGGTCTCGTGGGTCCAACCTAGGGTTTCTGCCTGACCCGAACTAGACCCTTTTTTTATTAAAACCCTTCATTTTAAAAATATTTCCCCTTACCATATTCTCTCCCCAACCATTACAACCGATCATTTGCCCCATAATCCTCCATTAATAACTCCCTAATCACTCCCTAAACTTATCCTAATAAATCCCACATCCCATATCTTCCCTCTTCTCTCCCAAATCATTTCAATTTCTCCATTGTTCTTCCCCACCACTGTCATTGTCCGAGTTCGGTGTCAAAGGCAAGAAAAGAGGTTCAAGGAGTTCATTTCACTAACACACTCACCCACTTCGATTACTTATAAGGTAAACGATTTCACCCTAACTTTGAATTCGATGTTCATTGTTTAAACCATGAAATCACAAAGTTGAAACTTGACCTCGGGTTGTTAATATCCTATTTGAATGTTAAAGTGTAGTTAGAAACACCCTTGGAATGATAGTATGTGAGTGTGTTATAAATTAAAACCACATAAATCAGTTAATAGGTCTAAATTGGAAGTTTTGACATAGGGTTCGTTGTTTCGGTATGTTAAAAAATTGAATTGTTAGTAATAGAAACCCTAAGGATGATGAACTACCATATATTGTGTTGAAATGCATGATAAGACTTAGTTTAATTGAAAAAAAGTGTTGAAATTGTGAGTTGAAAATAAGTTTAAATTCAGGCCTGGCACAGAACTGATCTACGAACTTCACCCACTTACCATAGGTGGGGGTCCGTGGATCAGTAGCACACAGAAATTGGGCCAAGTCTAGAACCACGGTGTGGACTACGGTCCGTTGTTCAATTGACGGACCGTTCTGCACATCCGTGGTTCTTCATCTGGACCTGATTTTCAATGACATACCTCGAGGGGACCCACAAACCATCGTTCCATTGACAAACCATAGGTACCCATTGTGGGTCGCCAGTTTAGCTACTGTCTGAGATTTTTTTTGTTTTTGTCTTGTTCTGAGTTTTGTTCTAAAATTCTTCCATGAGTCTTAATGCCTTGTTTTGGTACTAACTAGTCTTCCACAGGTACCATGGCCCCGAAACAAACTCCTACCTACACAAGAGGGGGCAAGTCCAAATCTGTCACTCATTCCTGACGTCTGCTTGATGAGGACATTGACACAGAGTACATTCCACCTACCACCAGGATCTCCCCCACTCTCCCCGCACTACTAGAAACAGAGCCTAGTAGGTTAACTCCAATGAGGTCACTGCCCCCAAGTCTGAGGAGAGGGTCATACAGATCGAAGCACAGGCAGGCTCAGAGTCGCAGTCCGACTCTAGTACTAGCGGCAACACCATTTTATCTCCTGCGGCCGATAGCTCAAGCGACAACCCGGTACCTACCAGAGTTGAGCCTGCCCCCAAGGCCGATGAGCCAAACAGATGATGTATTCCGGGCCAGTTCCAGTTGTATGAGAATGACACTATGATGAACGAATATCGAAGGATGGCTCAGACCATTACTGAGGAGCGCAGGGTCCTTACAGGCCGCCTCCACACTACACTAGTTATTGAGAAGCTCTTTAAGAGGCATAAATGCGAGTGGATGGCACAGGGCTTGGGAAGTATAGCGAGGAGATTACCGGAGAATTTTATGTTTCGTATGCTGCCACCGTCTGAAACTCTATCTCTAAATGGGCCAAGCCCGTCACTCAGCCTCCACTTCAGTCCACATTGGTGTGGGGGTTCATAGTTGACATCTCAGAGGCCACCCTTCGCCGATTCATCTATGGCCCTCCCCACACTATGCCGCTTAATATAGCAGAGTATGACTACTGAATGGGCATCATTCAAAGTGGGGCATTTTAGAGGAATGCCGAGCAGAGGGAGACACTTTTGAGGTGGCTAGCACGTCACATTGCTGATGATAGTGAGCGCACTGAGTGGGTACAAACTCTTTCTCTGGGTATTCGGAAGGCGACTCTAAGCTTCACGGCGATGTTCTTTTGGTTATTGGTTCAAAATCGACTGTCCCCTACTCAGGCAGACAATGTGGTTACATGGGACTGGTTCATGATAATAGAAGCCATGATAGCGGGTCTGGAGATCGATTTTGCCCGCATCTTGATAGCAGAGATCCATGAGAGGGCCTTCAAGGCCACCAACACCCTACCGTTCTCGAGTGTAATTTTCCATCTCTGTAGGGAGGATTCTTTGCCGATTTGGCATTGTGACCGGTTGCTTGAGGCGACTAACCTTGTTGCACCTTGGAGCGAGCCACAGGTTGAGGTACCACCTTTGGGGGATGATCTTGCGGCGGATGTAGAGCAGATGTAGGCGGATGATACTACCACCGTCTTCAGCCACTAGCCAGACCTTGAGATCCTCTCGAGCCACGCCCTCTTCAGGGTCCACTATTGTTCCTCTAGCCAGAGTCCTGAAGTTGGAGATCCAGATAGCCACCCTGCTGCAGCATATGAAACTGTGGATGCAACGCTCTATTGCGGAGTTTGAGGCTAGGATGGAGTAGATGATGGATCGGAAGATTCAGGCTATTCATAATCACCTGGATGCTTTTGATTTGAGAGTCTTGGAGAGGCCATCACCGACCATAGATGTTACCACCTTCCAGATGGAGTTGGACAAGCTTCGTGCTGATGTTGCTGCCCTACTAAACCCTGCTGAAGAGGTACCAGAGTCTGCACCTGAGGTGGAGGAGGATGAGGTAGTGATGACTGCCCTATTTGGCGACACTATGCCACCACCCGATCCTTCTCGTGCTGCTGGGAAGTGCCATCGCTTCGATCACACTTTCGACACTTAAGAGGCTCGATTATTAAAGAAGAAGGAGTGTCAGTAGTTGGATCTATCTAAGAGGCAGTCTGTACTTGATGAGGAGATGACTCAACAGTGGGGTCGTGAGGTGGATATTGTCCCATCTAGCATTTTGAGCACTATTAAGGGTTCTACTTTAGTTAATGAGGGCACTACTGATGGCTTCCCTAGTGTTGATCCAGCGGTCTCTGGTAAATCGGAGCCACCTGCTTCTTGAGAGGTATTCGGTGCAATTACGCCACAGGTTTGCTTTACCCTATGTTTTACTTTTGATTTTTTTTGTACATTGAGGGAAATTGCACCTTATTTTGTTAAGGGTGGGGTAAATGGATTGTGAGTGATAGGGTGAACTCTGAGTAACCTAACTTATAATACTCCTTTGGTGTATTCTTTTCCCCCAAAGAAATGTTTACTTTATGTTGAACCGGCATGTTTAGGAAGGTATGTGTAGGAGTAAGTAGAAGAATTAAAGCATGATGGCATAAAGAGCAAGAAATTGATACCCGTCCAAATATTTTGAAATGTGCTACATCTAGAGGCTTGATAAGTTGAATGTGTTGGATCTCAATATGAGATGATAAGGAACCAATTTGACTTCATGACTTAAGCTAAAACTTGAACTGGGTAATCTAATAATTTGATAATGAAACAATGTGCCAAGTGTGTGTGAGAAAAGTTTAAATGTTCAGACAATATGTGCCAATCTAGAACTTACCCCGTTGGTCCTGCTAAGATAATCTAGGATAGAAGCTAGGAAATGATCATAGGCCCTTGTTCAAATAAGTCCACTCATACCTAAAATGATCCAACCAAATGAAATAAATGTTCCGTTTGATCCAAATGTTTGAGCCTAATGTAGACCACTTTTTTCAATACACCTAACTCATCTTCCCTAAAATAATTATTTTGGCCCTGGTCGCTCCTTGGACATGTACACTTGACTTAGGCCAAAAGCCTAAGTTGAGGATGGCTAAATCAAAGAGTTACCTTGATCTTGACCCCGGTCTGACATTAGACATTGTGCACCTCAACTCATGCAAAATACATAAGTTGAGGGTGGCTATGAAAAAAGGAAACCGAAATAAAAAGGGTATGAAAAGAGTTTTGTGTTGAAAGGAGAAAAAGAAAAGAAAAGATTGAAAAAGATGTGACTTTATTCAAAAGAAGCAAAAAGATGAATGACAAAAGTGATGAAAGAAACAAAGAAAATGAAGTAAAAGAAAAAGAAGAAAAGTGAAAAATATGAGCTATAAAGTCAAAAGTCACATCTGTGTTGAAGAGAGTCAAAGGAAAGAAAAGAAAATTAAAAGATGTCAAGGATTGGTTGAGGAAAGAGGTAAAAAGCCAATGTAATGTCAAGGAGGACAAAATAGTCACTAAAAAGTACCCAAATATACCATACCTGACCCTCAGCCTACGTTACAAGCTAAGAAAGACCTATAGTGATCCTAGTGACTAGTTTGGAGAGTCTGTGCAGTGAAAATAAGGGCAAGCCTATGGTATTGAGCACTAAATGTACTTGAAGTCACTTCTGAGCGTGAGTGTTGAATGAATCCTTAAATTTGAACCATATATCTATTGTGTGAAAAAGGGATTTCGTTTGAAGTGAGGGCACTAGTTGCATTATTGGAGAATTGGTACCTTGGTGATTGTGAAAAGTGTATGTTGTGGTATCTATTGGTCAATCTATGTCATGTTTTGATCTGCACGAGTTAGCTTGTTGAGTCTAGATGAAAAGATTTGCACTAATGTGATGGAATTGATTGAGAAAGCCATGTGATTGCTTGAATTTGTATATATGCTTCTACATAAGTGTCGTTTAGAGTTTTAGTGTGTCGCTTGAGGACAAACAACAAGTTTAAGGTGAGGGTGTTGATATACCGTGAGTTTACGGTATTTTTGACGCATTTCACTTGGAGTTTGTGTGTGTCTAGGGCAATTTTGTGTTAGAATTAATGTTTTGTGTATAATGTTTGCAGGAAATAGGCTTGGATGCGGTTGATGAAGATGTGAGCTGAAATGTGCAGAAGTGGCCACTAACGGAGCCACCCACAGACCGTAGGTCCAACGACGAGACGTGGGTGGTCAGTCGTAGGTCCTGGTTTGGGGAGATGAGTTTCAGTACTTAGTCCACGGAGTGCTAGGACGGACTGTAGACCAGTCCACGGACCATGGGTGAGGCATCGTAGGTGGAACATCAGGGAAGTTTGACAAGTGTGGAACCACAGAGCAAGATGACGGATCGTAGGTCGACCCACAATCTGTCCTGCACGTCTGTAATTTTTTATTTGAGAGTTGAAGGTTCCAGTTGCTCATGAAAGTTTGTATGTTTTGAACCACGGAGTGTGACCTATGGACTGTAGGTCGACCCGTCCATAGGTCGTGCCATCGACAGAAGCCGCGTTCCATCAGTTTATTTCCTTATTTTGTTTCATGTTTTATTTAGAACTTGTTTTCTATAAATAGGAGTTGTAAACCTTGCTTTTTGGGTAAGACATTATTGTAAGCTTCTAGTTTTTGGTGTTTTGGGAATTAACTTGCAAACTTTAGCAATTTGATTTCCAGATTTTGTTTTACATAATTTTCGCTTTGAAATTCAATTGAAGATTTAGGGTTTCATCAATTCTTCTTGTAAGTTCATGAATTTTTTTTATCCAATTATGAATTGTGTTCTTTCAAGCATGAGTATCTAAGTCCACAACTAGGGTTGTGGGAACCATTAGCAATTAACAACGTATGAATAATAAGTAATTCTGCAATAGTGTTTATGCATGTATTGTTAATTCAGAAGTCTTTTTAACGGTGACCAACGTTAGAACTCGCCTTGTTTCTACTTGCCGGACCAAGGAGGTAGTGAATGAGAAAAGAATTAACAACAAAGATTTAGTAGATGCTATCTATTAGTCTAATGTCAATTGGAGTGAGGGTGAAAACTAAGCCATACATTGATGTGATGACTAATCTGAGGTAAAAGGTAGATTTTTCTTTACTAAACCTTACCTTTTACCTTTTACGGACAGAGATTTAGTGGATGCTATCCTCCCAAGCAGCGCTTGATTTAACTTCGTGGCACGACGCAGTCACCTTGATTACTCAAACTTCATCAAGATAACAAGCCTCTATCACTTCATGTACACTCTCAGATGTCCCCAAGTAGACTTTTATTATCTGTTCATTCACCTTGAACCTCGTTTCTTCCCTGTTCTCGAGCTCAACCGCTCCATATGGAATACTTGAGTTACTCTGAATGGCCCGGTCCACTTGGGCTTAAGCTTGCCTGGAAATAAGCGCAACCTTGAATTGAATAAGAGCACCAGATCAGCGGCAACAAATTCACGCTTTTCAATCTTCTGATCATGGTACTTCTTCATCTTCTCCTTGTACAAGGCTAAAATTTCATATGCTTTTAGGCGAAACACATCAAGCTTAGTCATGTCATTCAGTCTTTGACTCGATGCGACGCCCCAATCCAAATTCAACTTCTTTAGCGCCCACATTGCTTTATGCTCTAGCTCTACAGGAAAATGACATGGCTTCCCATATACAAGTTGGTAGGGGGACATACCTATGGGAGTCTTGAATGCAGTACGATAGGCCCATAGAGCACCATCAAGCCTTCTTGACCAATCAGTTATGTTGGCATTCACAGTCTTTGCAAGGATTTTCTTTATCTCTCTATTTGACTCCTCAACTTGCCCACTAGACTGCGAATGATAAGGAGTGGCTACATTGTGACAAACCTCATATTTTTCTAGCAACGCCTTGAACAACTTGTTACAGAAGTGAGAACCTCCATCGCTGATAATTGCCCTAGGTGTACCAAATCTGGAGAAGATACCCTTTTTCAGGAATGCAGTGACACTCTTTCCCTCATTGTTTGAAAGCACAACTACTTCCACCCATTTAGATACATAGTCAACCGCAAAAAAAAAAATACTTCATCCCATGCGTACTCACAACGGACCCATGAAGTCAAGACCCCAGACATCGAAAAGCTCAATCACCAATATCGGGTTCATAGGGAGTTCTGGCTTTTTTGAAATTCCTCCTTCTCGTTGGCAAATATCACAAGACTTGGCAAAATCATGAGCATCTTGGTGGATGGTAGGCAAGTAATACCCGTATTGCAAGATCTTATGAGTAGTCCAAATACCACTATGGTGCCCACCAATAGGTGATGAATGACATGCCTCGAGTATACTCATCATCTCAACCTCGGGTACACAGCGACGAATAATCCCATTAGCACAAACACGAAACAAATAAGGCTCATCCCAAAAGAACTTCTTCACATCAAACATACATTTTTTCCTTTGGTGAAATGACAAATCCGATGGAACCAAATCGCTTGCCAAGTAGTTAGCAAAATATGCGAACCAAGGGATAAAATCATAAGAGGCAGCCAATACTTGTTCATCAGGGAACGTATTATTAATCTCATCCCCATATCCTAGCTGAAGCATAGCTTCCTCTTTCAATCTGGACAAATGATCGGCGAGTTGATTTTCTATTCCCTTTCTATCCTTTACCTCAAAATCGAACTCTTGCAACAAAAGCACCCATCTAATCAACCTTGGTTTTACATCCTTTTTTATCCATCAGATACCTCAATACAGAATAGTCAGTATGCACTATGACCTTAGTACCAAGCAAGTAGGATCGAAATTTCTCGAATGCGAAAACCACAGCAAGGAGTTCATGTTCAGTCACAGTATAGTTCTTTTGAGCCACATTCAGAGCATTGCTGGCATAGTAAATCGGATGAAGAATCTTCACTCTCCTCTGTCCTAATACCACACCAAGCGCCACCCCACTCGCATCACAAATCACTTCAAACGGTTGCCCCAAATCCGGTGAAATAATGATAGGTGCAGAAGTTAAATTGTCTTTCAACTCTCCAAATGCTCTTAGACAAGCATCATCAAAATCAAACCTACACTCCTTTCGAGTAGTTTGCACAATGGGTGTGCAATTTTCAAGAAATCTTTTATGAACCTTCAGTAGAAACCTGCATGCCCAATAAAACTCCGAACACCTTTTACAGAGATGGGTGGTGGAAGCTTTTTAATTACCTCAACTTTGGCTCTATCAACCTCAATACCTTTCTGCAAAATACGATGACCAAGAACTATACCCTCTTTCACCATGAAGTGGCCCTTTTCCCAATTGAGCACAAGATTGCACTCTTCACATTATTTAAGTACCTCGGCCAGATACATCAAACAACCATAAAACGAGTCACCTACCAAAGAGAAATCATCTATAAATACCTTAATCATGTCCTCCACCATATCTGAAAATATCGATATCATACACCGCTGAAAACTTGCTGGAGCATTACACAACCTAAATGGCATCCTTTTGAAGGCAAAAGTTCCATAAGGACAAGTGAAGGTGGTTTTCTCTTGATCTTTCGGAGCTACGGAGATTTGATTGTACCCCGAATACCCATCTAGAAAACAATACCAACCCTTACCAGCGAGATGATCTAGCATCTGATCCATGAACGACATTGGGAAGTGGTCTTTTTCTGTCAATACATTTATCTTGCGGTAGTCCATACACACTCTCCAACTAGTCACCGGCCTCATTATAACAAGGTCATTTTTAGCATTCGGAACCACGGTGATCCCCCCCTTTCTTGGGCACACACTAAACATGACAAACCCAACTACTATCAGCGATAGGATATATGACTCCTGCATCCAACCACTTAATGATCTCCTTTTTCACAACCTCTTGCATAGGGGGATTCACTATCCTTTGGTGCTCAATACTTGTCTTTCACTTCAATGGGCTTCTTGACAGTTCTATCAGCCATAAGTAAATGTATTGCAGTCAGCTTTAGAGCTCATAAACCCAATTTTTTATAAATGGATAGTGACATCAAATTAATGCTTGCCCCCAAATCACACAATACTTTCGCAAAGTATATAATCCCAATGGTACAAGGAATAGTGAAAGCACCAGGATACTCTTTCTTTTGCATAAGTGACCTAGTAGAAATAGCACTACAATGTTGCAGCCTCTCATCATTCTCAAAACTGACATCCCTCTTTTTGGTCACCAAGTCCTTCATGAATTTAGCATACCTAGGCATTTGCTCCAAAGTTTCTCTCAATGGGACATTTACGGACAGTTGCTTCAATATAGATATGAATCTACTATATTTTCCCTCTTCGGTCTTTTTCACCAATCTCTGTGGGAATGGAGGTGGAGGTCTAGGCATGGGAACAACTCTTTGGGTCACCTCCACTTCCTTCTCTGTAGCATCTTTTGACTCTCCAGTAACCTCAATCTCATCCGCATCTTTTTCTACCACTCTTTGAACCTCAGATGGCATAGGAGGATCAGTAGTCTATTTTTCTCCGCGAGTAGTGACTGCCATACAATGCCCATCATTTTTTGGATTTTGGATGGTGTTGCTAGGAAGTGTGCTAGGCTGATGTGAATTCACATTAGTGGACAACAGACTAAACTGTTGCTCAAGTTGCTTTATCGACACTGCATGGGCATCATCTTTCTGACCAATCCCTGACAAATCATTACGCATCTCTTTCACATTTTCTTTAGTTGCATCAAACCTCTTCATCATCTTCTGCATCATGTCTTCAATGCAAGTCATGCTATTACCACCATCTTTATTACCAGATTCTCTATTACCAGGTGTAACATGGGGCTCAACTCTCTTATTCATGTTGCCATAGTTGTTCCAGTTGTAGTTGTTTTCAGGATTGTAGTTCCCATCCCAAACATAGTTTCCCTCACAGTTGTAGTTGCCATAGTTCCGACCATGATTTCCTTGACCTTGGTGCCAATTATCCGAGTTGGAACCTTGGGCGTTAGTTCGGAAACCCCCCATTTGATCATTAACCAAATTTGCATCTTCCTCATAGTAACATTCCTCATCGGGAGGTGGTGGATTTCTAGTTAGATAGTTTATTGCATTCACCTTTTCTGCATTTCCACTCACATGTTTGAGTACCAAGCCTAGTTTTGTTCTCATTTGAGCCATCCCTTCACGAATATCATCATTGGATTGACTTGGTGCAGTTTGAACAACGAACGTGCTCCTTCCAGTATTAGTTTTTCTAGTGCTCCATGCCTTATTATTTTAGGAAATCTTCTCTAGTTTTTCAGCGATCTCCTCAAAAGTGCACTCACCATATGATCCTCCAGCAATAGTATCTAGCATAGCCTTTCCATTGTCATCATGTCCTCTGTAGAAGTACTCTTTCAGTGACTCATCATTTATGCGGTGATTCAGAACACTTCTTATGAACACAATGAACCTATCCCATGAACTTCTTACGAACTCTCCAGGTAGTGCTACGAAATTATCAAGTTTATTCTTATGATTTAACTTCTTAGACACCGGTAAATACTTTGCCACGAACACCTTATGCAATTGGTCCCATGTATGAATCGAATCGTATGACAGCTCAGAAAACCACACTGCAGTATCCCCATCCAATGACAGAGGGAAAACTCTCAAACCTATGACATTCATATCCAATTTCGGTCGTCCCACAAAACTCTTACAGACACTTTTCAATTTATCCATGTGACCATATGGATCTTTTGAAGCTAAGACAAACAACCCTCTTGCTGTAAGCATTTGCATAAGACTGCTGGTTACCACAAATGTATGCCCTGGAGGTAGAGGAGGAAGAACAATAGGCCCTTCTAATTCAACTGTATTATAGTCAACCCTGTAGTTATCACGAAACCTCGATGCAGGCAGATTTTGTACCCTCTCTGCAACTCCGATTAGATTACCACCATGAACCCGAGCGGGCACATTAACAACCCCAGGAGGCTGCAATTCAACTCCATCTCCTAGACCCTCTCCGATTAGATTTTTGATTACCCTTTGATTATTCATTTTCCTTAGAGTTCTTCTCAGTTCAGGATCGTAGGGGGTCAAGGGTTCTCCTCGACTCCGTGTACTTGACATACACTTGAGTTGAAACATGTAAAAAACAAAAACAAAACAAAACATAAAATCAGGAAATACTTGACTAAAGTTCAATAATGTAGTTAAACTTAATCTAAAAGACAAATTCCCCGACAGCGGCGCCAAATTTGATACGTTCAAATTACACCTCTATTAAAGAAGCATAAGAGATCGTTGTTACATAAAGAACCCAACTTGTAGGTTGGGGTTGATCCCACAAGGAATATGGTTTATACTTAAACTTAACTCATAATTATCTCTTTTTAGTCAAACTATTTAAGAGAACAGTAACAACGGGGTTTGTTGTAAATAAGTAACATATTGTTAATTAGAATGATTAAGTAACAAGTAAACACGATTCACAATTTGAGTTATCAATATAAGATGGAAACTAGGGTATATGTGTTCCCAGAAACTCTTAACGCAGTAATCCTAATAATAGTAATCCTATACTAGTGTTTGACATGCAAGGTTGGTAAGTTAGGTATCCCTAAGTGATTGGTCCTCCAAATAGGGAATTTCACCACGCAACTTGGTCCATCTACGGGTGTATGCTTTACTAACCCTTACCTTTACCGCAGATTAGTCATCATATCAATTTAGTTTAGTTTTCACTCTCACTTTGATTGAAATCATACTATTAGATAGCATCCACTAAATCTTTGTTATTTAATCCTTTTCTCATTCATTACCTCATTCGTCCGGCAAGTAGGAATGAGGTGAGTTCTAACGTTTGCAACCGTTAAAAAGATTTCTAAACTAAAGGATTAACAATACATGCATAAACACTATTCAAGAATTACTTAATTATTACTCATACATTGTTAATTTCTCATGGTTCCCACAACCCTAGTTGTGGATTTAACTACTCATGCTTGATAGTTCACAATTCATAATTAGGTTAAAAGAATTCATGAACTTACAGTTAGAATAGATAAAAACTCAAATCTTGAATTGAAATTCAAAAGTGTTCTTGCATAAACCAACTTCCGGAAATTAAATTGCTCAAAGTTTGCAAAATAATTCCAAAAGACCAAAAATATGTCTAATCCCCAAAAATGGAAATTGATGACTTGACCTACAGACCATGGGTCGACCTACGGTCCGTAGGTCACCCTTTGTGGTTCCATACTTGTGCAATATTTTCAGAGCCTTCAAACAACGACTCCACCTACGCTCCGTGGATTGGACTACGGTCTGTCATTTACCTCTGTGGTTCAAGTACTGGAACTTCAACTTTCTGATCACCAACGACAAATGTGCAGGATGACCCGTGGGTCGACCTACGGTCCGTTGATGCTTCCGTGGTTCCATACTTGGTCAGACTTCCTTGAACTTTCATCTACACTTGCCCACCTACGGTCTGTCGATTGGACTACGGTCCGTCCTGTCACTCTGTGGTTTGAGTACGAAACTCAACTTTCTGACCAAGACCTACGACTGCCCATCTACGGCTTGTCAATGGACCTACGGTCCTTGGTTGGCTCCGTCGGTGGCCACTTCTGCAATTTTCAGCTCTTATCTCCATCAACCGCATCCGAACTTATTTTCCGCAAGAATTACATAAAACCATTATTTCCAACAACAAAATCCCAAGACACACACAAACTCTAAGTGAAACGTATCAAAAATATCTTAAACTCACGGTATATCAGTATACACCTCAAAGTTAATGTCATACCCTTAATTATAAATTGATTAAAAGTACATAAAATAAAAATAATAAATGAATGAGAAAATACAATATTGACATTTGGAAACTAAAATACTACATGTTGGACTAATGTAATATGTGTAATTTTATTGACAATCATATGCCTCAAAATTAATGTTATGCTTGTCTTCTTAACCTCTAGTAAGAAGAACAAAGAATATGTCACGTGCATCTCCTCAGCGAACCAACTAAAGATCCAATTTTCTGAAAATATTTGATAACCTGAATGAAACTTAAGTAGGACCCATAAATATAAGAGAGCAAGACTTTAGAGAAATGAATTCTTTCTTTTCTTTATACAATTTTTTTCTTGATTGTTGTCGTTTTAGCTTCCCTTCATACATTTATGATTTGGAGTAATATACATTTAGCATTGCAATGTAATGCCTTAATTTCCACCAATGAAGAACTAATTAAAGTATGATTAATGCATTGATTTATAAATTAAAAAATAGTTCATATTATTTTTGAAGGGAAATATAATTTCTTAACTTTAGAAGTTTTTTTTTTCAATATTATGATTTGGAACTGCCTATTTATATAATAATATAATTAACTATAATTTTAATTTCGTAATAAATTAAATAGAATAATATGAATATATAATTTTATTTTTCTAAATAAATTAAAAGGATTAATGTCTCTATTAATAAGTCATTTGTGAATTAATAATTCAAGATAAAGGAATATAGAGGGAGAAACGTTTTCTAAAATAAATAAGATGAAACCTGTTTTTGGAAATAAATAAATGTTACTGAATTCCCTCGATCATCTAAATGGATTCATTAAATTTTCATTGTCGGAATTTTGAAGCATTAAAGTGGTACTACTTCATTTCTAATTCATCAGTTCACATTTAATATGATAAAATTTCAATTTAATTCAATGTTTCTTTTTGTTTAGGGACAAAATTGAGAATTTAAAGGATATTATTATAATTCAACTTTATTTTAAGGATATGATCTCTTTTATGGTGGTGGTGGTGGTGGTGGTGGAAAAATACATAAAATTCACTGAACTTGGCAGCATAACTTACTTTAGCATTTTAACTTTACGGGTAATTATTTACCTCCCAAATCTTATTGCAAGTGAATTTAATAGCACCTTACATATACAATACCAGTTTCATACTCATGGGTGAAGTGCACATGCGCCACCTAAGTGACACCTCGGTGCCACATCGATGACATGTCAGATAATTGGAAAAAAAAATTCTTTATTTTTACTTTCCCACATCTTTTAAAAAATTTATTTTCACTCTTCACCCACCCTCTTCATTATTTCATTTGGGTCAATTTCTTAGTATCCAAAATTTCACAATGATTGATTCATTTTATTTTTCATTGCTTTGTAATTATTCGCTATTACTTCCATCAATACTTATATCAATCAGCATACTCTCTTTTTTCCAACTAGGTGAAACTATCAACTTACATCCACAATGGCGATTTTAAATTTATGCAAAATTGATATGCTAATTTTTTAGATTTGCTGTTACTTTCTTGTTTCACTTCTTAATGCATATTCAGGTATAGAATAAGTAACGTTTAAAGTTAGATGAATAATTATTTTTTAAGAAAAATCAAATCTCAAAAGTAAAGAATAAAGAAAATTATATGGGTCTTGAATGTGATTTTCTATTTTTATTTAACCAAAAAATGTATAGGATGTAGAGTTTGATGAAGGAGAAAGAGGATGGGTCGGGGTTGGGGTAGGATGCGGTGAGAGTTTGAGGAAGAAGAGACAAGCAGAGGAGGTGGGGTTTTGAGAAAGGGGTGGAGGGGTTTGAAGAAGAAGAAGAATGGGGTAAGTGGGTGCTTCTTTTTTTTTTTTCATTATATATATATAATTAATGCTAGTGGGATCATTATTTTAAAAAAAAAAGATTTATGCGCCTTCAACTTTTTTGTTTTTTCTTTTTTTGCCACGTTATTTATTAAGGTGGTATTAAATTCACACGAAATAAAATTAGGGGGGTAAATAGACACCCGTATAGTTTAAGTGTTAAAGTAAGTTATGCTGCCAAGTTCAAGAATTATTTTTTATATGTATTTTCTCTAATAATAATAATAATAACAACAACAACAACAACAACAACAACAACAACAACAACAATAATAATAATAATAATAATAATAATAATAATAAATAGTAAATAATAGTATGTGATTTAGTATAATATTATATGATGCCAGTATCCAGATCTCCTTTGATTGATTCTCCTAAGAAAGTCTCCATGTATCTATACATAGTTTCCGCATTGATTAGTTAGATATTTATATATTTTAATTTAGTATAAGGGTAAAATGGTAAGTCAACTTTTCAGTTTAGAGGTTACCACTTTTAGTAATATATGATATGATATGATATGATATGATGATACAAAGAGTTTCAACACATGCATTGGATTGATTAGTGACATAACTACCCCGCAAATCTCTCTCAAGACATTTTTGCATTTTCCAAAGCTAAAGAGTGTGGAGGACATTTTTGTAAACATATATATATATATATATATATATATATATATTTATAGAAGTTATGCAATGAATACACCAAATCAAACATTTACATAAGCAATAATCTCAGGATAACTAATGCATGCATTACTAATGCACTTTATTCAGCATTATACAAGTTAGCAAACAGCCCCTAAATAATGTGGATATATTGGGATGCGGGAGTGGGTGGGGGTAATGGTGATTGTTGTCTTTTCACTCAAAGGTTGTCCACTTAGTAATTAGACCGAAGTGTCATAATCCTCACTTCATCATACACTTAGCCTACGAAGATTCTAGAGTTATGGAGAGGTTTTCAAGACTCTAAAATATCCAAAAAGATTTCTTGAAAGGCATAGAATACTCTAGACATGTAGAGAATTCGAGCATAAGGGTCAATCTGTAAATATGTATGAATTTGTATAGAAATTATTATTTACTTGTTAGCCCCTAACGTGTAGTATAAATAGATGGACATTCATTTGTAACACAACTAAGTAGATCTTTTGAATCTTGAGCAATATAAAAGTCTTTTAAAGCAATTTTCTTGTGTCTTTCTTTAATTCAACATTCCCTTAGCGATCTAATATTAAAAAGACTTACTTGAACTTGCAAGATCGTGAAAGATTCACAAGCAAATTGTCAAGTGTTACACGGTGTGCTTAGTAAAAGTCTAACATATGTCCCAATATTTGTTGTCAATGTGAAGGTTACACCAATTTTTGGTGTTTGCACATACATTTTTATCACTTATTTTTTGTTAATTAATACTATATAGTACAAGTTAAGTGTCTTACCTTTCTTTATTGTTTATTCCTATAAAATTGAATCTTTCTATATTTAGTAAGTTTTTGAATTTCAATATTTTTACATTACAAGTTTAAGATCACAAGATTTAAAAAACTATACACATCTTTAATTTATG
>JAJOOO010001598.1:0-25023 GCA_029582685.1 Solanum piurae
GCCAGGTTGGATTTGCGTGTTTTTTTGTTTAAGAATTGGATAGTTGAAGTGCCTACTTGTGCACTTTGAAAGTTAGAGGTCATACTTAAAATTCGAAGTCAAGTTTAGGGTCCAATTTATGTATTATGCCTATATTGAATATTTGGATAAATATTAAGGCCCACCATCTCAGAAAACAAAGTTTTAACTTTTTCCCACTGACCAAGCTTACACAAACCATCAATTATTGAACTATATGTGACTATGTTTGGAGGAATGTCTTTCTTCTTCATTTCGTTTAGAAGACATATAGCAGCATCTAAGTTTCTATCTTTGCAAAGGGCATCAACAACAATGTTGTAGATGAATATGTCAGGCTTAGTGTTCCCTTGTTCCATTAACCGGAGCAAACTTAAAGTCTTTTGAGTATGACCCCTTTTGCTGAGCCCATTCATGACGGTTGCATACATGACATTGTCAGGCTCACAAATATTCTGTCTCACCAACTTTTTGAACAATTCAACTGCATCTTTAACCTTATTTTCATGGACGAATTATTAGATTGGTAAACATGACAACATCAAATCGAATGCCATTTTTCAGGAAAATGGGTAAGACTGAAAATGCACAATCAGCACGATGCATGAGGCAATAACTGTTAATGACGCTACCCAAGATAACTCCATCAATTGGGATACCCAATTTACGTATTTCTCCAAAAAGAGAAAGAACTGTTGAGTATTGATTCATCTTTATCATAGTCTTAAATAATTTACTAAAGGCGAAAACAGAAGGAAGAGGGTGCATTCTAATCATTTGATGGGAAAGAGTTACAGCATCATCTAAACACTTGACTTTTTCAAAATTGATTGTATTTGTATAATCTCTTACTGTAATTGCCGAAGCAGAACTGGAAGTAGCAAAGGAAGAGAGAAAGGGAATACCATTGCCATTGCCATTCCGCAGAGAAATTCTCTTCATCTTCGATGGCGGAAAAGCGTTGCTCTATCTCTGTGTGCCCTAATTTTGCTATGTCACTCATGACTATTAACACCTCGTTTTAATGGTTTTTACGGTTGTGTTTGATTCTATTGTTAGTTCAGGGAAAAAGATATTCTCTATTATTCGAAAAAGTTTAAAAATATACTCATTCATCTATTTGACTAAAAATATCTCTCAGTTAATTGTTTTGGTCCACTATCTATCTATATATCTATTTATAGAATTGAAAATGCTTACGTGTCACCACCACAAAAAACAAAATTTATAAATTGTTAAAATTAATTTAAATTCTAAAATAAAAATAAAAATTACAAACGTAAAAAAAAAACTGAAAAAGTACTACTTATCTATTTTTTACTATCACTTTAACTTTTTACCATTTTTTAAAATTCAAATTTTAATACTAGTAGTTAACTATGTGTGTGATTCCTTTTTTTGTGGGAAGTTATTATACTTTCAAAATAAATAATAATAATAATAATATTAATAATAAAAATAAAAATCTATCTATATAATAGGATATGTGAAAACACTTACGTGTTAATTTCAATTCTAAAAAAAAAAAAACTTAAAAGTACTGTTTATCTAATTTTTACTATTACTTTAACTTTTTATCATTTTTAAAAAAAAATCATATGGGAAATGGGGTAAAAATAAATTCTAATTTTTATTAAATATTTGTTTCTAATAAACTACAACCAATATTAATTAGCAAAATTAATTTAAAAAATAATAATAAATTAAAAAAGTAAAGAAAAACTGCAAACGTTAAAAAAAAAAGCGGAAACAGTTTTGCTCAAATATGTAACCACTGGCCACCTTTTAGTATTTACTCCCTATAATAAAGGCATTCACTTCTTCTTTACATTTTTTGTTGATTTGTCAAAGCTGTCTCTGACCGGTTTTTTTTTTTTTTTTTTAGCTTGCTAGAAGACAATTTTACATGCTATGAATATTCAGATTCTGTAAGTTTTTAAAATTGTGTTGATATATTTTCGATAAACTAAATACTAAGTTGTAATATTTCTTTTGATTCTAAATTAACCTTTTATCTTCTTTTGGTTCTAAATTTATCTTTTTCTGTAATATTGTATCATTTTTTTCCCTTTATATTAAATAAAATGAACTTCAATTTATTTATATATTTTTTTATGATTGCATACAAAACATATTCCTTTTCAATGCATATGGTAACACTTGAAAGTAAGTTGTGTTATTGTATAGTTTGACTTTCCATCAAGATTTTATTGTTTACTCATTTTTAGCAATTTAAATTGTTTACATATCTGAAAACAATCCTAATTATACAAAATTAGTTTGTTTAAGTCAATTATATCTCGAGAAAACTATTGATGAAACCATCGATTATATAACAATATCTTCATATTTATTATGTATTTATTTAATATTTAATTTGGTTCATGAAATAAAAAAACGTATGTGAAAGCAAATAAGTTTGTGATTAATTAATCATTTAAAAAATGAGAAATTTGATGGGTGCACTGCTATCAATTTCGGGAGATATTCTAAAAATATTGATTAATCATGCATTTAATTTTTTTGGCTGGATCGTAGGTAAAACCATATTCACTTTACTTCACAACTTTTTTTAGCCTATTTTTACAATATCCTTCATAATTGCTTTATTTTATATTGCTTCCTCTTTAATTTCTCTTTTAAGTGTTTCATATTATGACTTATGATATATTAAATTTTTCAGTATTTTATTAGATATATTATACTCTTCCAATAAATATGTGATCAAATGTGATGGGGGTATTTTGTTTTTCATTTTTTTTAATGTTATATGTCCTAGAAAATTTAGAATAATAAGTGTATGCCTTTGTAGTTTTGTGTTATTAAAATAATATTGATTAAAATAAATTATATATAATGGAAGAGGTAACTAGTGTTATGTGATAGTTACAAATAAATAGGATTAAATAATATAATAAAAAGTGTTACATGTAATAGGATTAAGTAATATAATAAAATTAGTTAGTTACAAAATTATATTCATGAACACACTAAACACACTTTATATCTGTGAATAAGTAAAATTATAATGTAGAAAAGCATAGGCAGAAAGTCATTTAGCAGTGAATGAGGAGGTTATCACCATTGCTACCATTTTCGCAAATTGTAAACAAAGCATAAATAATTTTCTAGAAATCATTATACATTTTGATTGAATGATAAATTAACATTTGCCACTTATTCAAACAGGTATAGAAGTTGATATTATTGAAAGGGATTTTTTGTTAAAATAATAATATATTTTTTTTGTAATTTAAAATAATATATATATATATATATATATACATACATATTATTTATTTGTTTTAACGAAAAAATATATTTTAGTTGGTTTGTAGCACTTACTTTATGCAAATTACTTATAAAATCAATTCTTGAAAATTTATAAGAATTATTTTAAATAAAATTTAATTTCATTGCACATAATATAAGATCTTACGATATTTTTAAGTCAAGTGACTATTTCCCCCCAATTATTTGTTATATTATGATAACTTTCGGATAAAAAAGGAACAATAACATTTTAAATTGAATTAAATGAATTTTACAAAAAATAAAGTTATAATCTAATTTAAAATATTATTTTATTTAATAATATCCGCGTAATGCGCGAGCACGTATACTAGTTACTTTTTAAATAAACAGTCATATTTTTTTTAATTATTATTAATTATTACATGGTGTCTTTCTATTGGATAAAGTTAAATTCCAACCCATCAAATTTTCTCCTACCCACTCCATCCATATTGATATCCTTTGACCCAAGCCCAATTAAAAGATCCATCAGAAATATAAAAGATTAAATCATTTTTTCTCTCCATAAACCTAATATCCTATTTTTCCTCTTTTCTCTTTTTTTATTAAGCAATTTCACTCAAAATGGCTTAGATTTTCAGTGTAATACTTTATTGAAGTTGAGCGATTTAAGTTGGAGCATTGATTTTTGAAGTCTTCTCTTCATTCAAATATCTAAATCTTCTTTTATTTCTTATCGTGATGTAAGAAAGTCTCGAATGGTTATCATTTTTTTTACTGTTGTGATACCTACAAATGATGGTAGTAGGTTTGTTGTCTCTATGAGATGAATGATTGTCGTTATTGAGAATGGCAAGGTTAAAAAAAAAATCATCTCATCTGACAATATTTATTCACAAGAGAAAATACATAAAATTCCCCCTAAACTTGGCAGAATAACTTACTTTAGCACTTTAACTTTACGGGTTATTATTTGCCCCCCTAATCTCATTTGAAATGAATTTAATATCACCCTAAGATTATAATATCAGTCTCACAGTGACAAGTGCATCTCACACGCGACATGTCATCGACACATCAGCGCCACAGCACTGCCACGCCAGTGCCACCTTGAAACTTATTTAAATTTTGATTTTTTAGTTCTTCTTCTTTTCTTTTTTTTTATTAACAATTTTAGAAAGAAAAAAAATAGGAAAAAATGAGGATTAATCTTACATTAAAAAAAAATCAAGTTAATCACCATTAATACAAGAGATCCCTTAATACAAACACTGCCTTAAATAGTGATTTTAAAGCAACAGTTTTCAACACCAACAATCTTCTCTTTTCAATTTTCAAAATTAGTGATATCAATTTTGATTCATATCTTGAAAAAAAGATCTTCTTAAAATCGAAAATTAATATGAGTGAAAGATCAGAACTAAAGAAAAAAAATGGTGGGGGTTCAACGATGAAGGAGAAAAAGACGAGAAAGATGACGGTTGAAAGAGGGGAGGTTTGGAGTAGGAGAAGGAGGGTGGGGGTGTGGGGTTCGAAGAAGGAGAAATGGGATGGGGAGTTTTGAAGAAGGACAAAGAGAGGGGGATGGGGGTGTTTTGAGTAAGAAGAATTGGGTGGTGCAAGGGTGGTTGAAGGCGGCAGGGGGTGGTGGGCTGTGGGGAAGAAGAAAGTGTAGGGTTGCTAGTAGCTAAGGATAGGGTGGTGTGGTGTGAGGAAGATGAAGAATGAAAAATGATGGCTGAAAAGAAAAAAAATGGGACCCACTTATCTTTTTCCTTTTAATTTTTTTGCCAAACGCGCTTGCATTTTCTTCACTTGCCATGTCAGCAATTTGGGTGCATTTAAATTCACTTGGTACGAGATTAGGGGGGTAAAGAATTACCCGTAAAGTTAAAGTGCTAAAGTAAGTTCTCCTGCCAAGTTCAAGGGATTTTTTATGTATTTATAAAAAAAATCATTGGATGTCATTCATCAAGAGCGCAACATGTTAAGAAAGACGGAGAATGATATATTTAAATTGACAAATTTGAATTATGTATCTACCTTGGAGGAGAAAGTTTCAAATTTGGAGCTCAAGAGAAGCGATGGAGGAAGATTGTGCTATGGTCATGGGTTATTTATTTTTTTGTAGCTTTGAAGATGATGTTTTGAAGCTGTTGTTTTTATTACTTTTCTCTAGATAAGTTTGTGATATGAAAATTTGTTGATGGTGTCTAGTTAGTGTAATGTTCTTAATTGTAATTCCTATTATTGTTGGTATGGTAGTGAAATTGTGTTTAGTTTGGTTAATATTCTTACGTTTTAGGACTTAGTATAATTCGCAAGCTTCATTGTAATATATTTTTGTTGCTAATGAAGTGAATTTGGATCAATTTTGTGTTCATTTTTGGACCAGCTTTGGTTCCATTTTTTATCTCATAATGGTGCATTTTAGTTGAGTTCTTGTTGCTGTTTTTACTTTATAGTTTTTGTGTAGTTTTTTTTTTGTAGAATTTAGGCATTGTTTGATCGAGTTTAGGTATTAGCTTTGAAGCTATTTTTATTCTAATTTCATTGATTTGCTATTCTTCATTGCTTTTACAATTTTATAGTTTGGGTGGATTTGTCATGTTTAACAATTATAAGAATATTTTTGAAATTTGAATTTTATTTTTCGAAAAGTGTAAAGTCATTTTGTGGCAGCATTGTGTAGTATCTATTGTGGTGCTTTAGAAGTATTCTTGATCTTGCTGGCTTGTCTCTGCAGTCAACTACTCATCTTTTCAGATTA
Organism: Solanum piurae; assembly: GCA_029582685.1. Classification (NCBI taxonomy): domain Eukaryota; kingdom Viridiplantae; phylum Streptophyta; class Magnoliopsida; order Solanales; family Solanaceae; genus Solanum; species Solanum piurae. The sequence continues at coordinate 6,044 of JAJOOO010001598.1, forward strand.
ACCAACAAATTGACAAATTCTTTTTTGTATCAATGACACAATAATATTGACTTATTTGAAGTGTTTTTAAGCTAAAATAACTTTTAAGCACTTTTGGAGTATTTGGATAGGTTAATAGAAGTGTTTTAGTTAAACTTATTCAAGTTACAAATGTATGAACCAACAAACTAAGTGAGTATAAGTTATGAGGGGTAGAAGTTCACATTAACCATATCTAGCTGCTGTAATACATTTCTGAATATTTTGTTCATACAAATATAAGTTGAAATATGCAAGACATGTTGCATCCACAAATTCACAGTACTTCATCCTATGTTGAGCACAACAAAAATAATTAAGAGTGAATCAATACAAAATCATTCAACAAATTAGCAAATTCTTGAATTAGTCACCGTAAATATATGTACATTTTCTAAACGTCAGTCATTTCTTCTCTAATGCTTGCTTTCTTAGTCTTCCATTTACCAATTTATTTCCTTCTCTGCAACCAGCTGGTTTGAGATCATTGTTGTCTTGCCTTTCCATGTAACTTTATTTGGTGAATAAGGCAAATTGGTAGGCTTCATGACATCAAATTAATCTTCCTTGAAGCTAAATTTTCTAGTACCAGTTGGTCTTTGTTGTAATTTTATTTTTGAAGCCTAGTCCTTGCCTCCATAACTAAACACAAAATCGACCTTCTCAATCATTCTTAAAAATGAGTACACGAAGAAAAAAAGAAGTAAAGGGACCTATCAGCATTACTCAAAGAAATATGTTAAAAGAAATCAATATTTATTATCCTAAAATACAGACAAGAATAAGAGATAACACAATAAACTATAGATAAATAAACAAAGCAATTTTTGAATAAACAATTGCAAAAGACAAAGAGAATACACCATATCAATAAATAAACACAATACAAACAAATATTAAAAATCAAAGTTCAGATAATAACAATTGAAAAGGGACCTCTAAAAGTCAAGAACTAAGTAAAGAAAGACGTAAAAACATTCAAAATATCACAATTCGTCGAAAGTAACACTACATGAAAATTTCAGAAACCCTAAGCCATGAAAATGTAAAAACACATACTTCAAAGAGAGAAGACTTCAAAAATCATTGCTCCAACTTGAATCCCTCAACTTCAATAAAGTATTGCACTGAAAATCTAAGCCATTTTGGGTGAAATTGATCTTAAAATTGCTTAATAAGAAAAGGGAAAAGAAGAAAAATAGGATATTAGGTTTAGGGAGAGAAGATGATTCAGTCTTTTTCATTTCTGGTGGATCTTTTAATTGAGTTTGGGTCAAGGGATGTCAATATGGGTTGGGTGAGTTGGATATTAACTTTATCCAATAAAAAGACGCCGCGTAAAAATTATTAATAATAATAATTAAGAAATATATGATTGTTAGTTTAAAGGGTAATAGTAGACGTATTTTTAGCCCAATAAATGAATGATGGTATTTTTAAGGAAAAAATTTCAAAACAATAATATTTTTGCATTTAATAGGACCCCTTAGCCACACTTTCAATATTTATTAAAAATGTCAATATTTTAGTTTGTTATGGTGCTGATTTATGTGTTTTTTCTTTATTTAACTTAAAATAATATAACTAAGAAATAACAAACTAGAGAAAATTAAGGGAAGAATTTTTTTCAAATTAGGTAAAGTTACTGAAATTCCTCATTACTTCCATTACAAAAGATTATGAGACCTAAAATAGGTGATCTCTTCCTTCTTCCTAAAGGTCATTGTTTGACCTTGTCTTTCAAAACTAATTATTGTTATGAAACTTTATGATAATATTCTAGTTTTATCTATTAAATTTGAATTTTTCTAATTTAGAAATTTGAACACCTATAGTTTTATTTGTTATTTGGCATACTTTTCTCACAGTGTATTTATTTTATTTTTCAGAATTTTGTATCCTTTCTTAAATCGTATTCATTCCAATATGTATACCATTTGTATTTGTATTCATTCTAGTTTTCATGTTGTATTTTGTATAATAAAACTTGTATTTGTTTATTAGTTTGTATTCATTCCAATATGTATGTCAAATAAATGTGTAGTTATTTAAGAAACATATTTGTATTCATGTATTTTTTTTCACTGTGTATTTATTTTTCTCTTCAAAATCTTGTTTCCTTTTCTAAGTCGTATTCATTCCAATATGTATATTATTTGTATTTGTATTCCTTCTAGTTTTTATATTGTATTTTGTATAATGATGTATGCAATATAAAAATAATATGACGAAAAAGTGAGAATGAAATATAAGATTGAAAAAGAATACGAGAATATTTGTTGCAATCATTCTTAAATAAAATACATAACTAGTTGACTTACCTTTGAGATGAATATAAATTAGGAACAAATAATGATTCATAAACAATGCAACATAAGATTTGAAATGAATACAAATATTAATAGCATACATAGTGGTTTGAATACGAATTGAGAAAGGATACAAAATTTTGAAGAAAAAACTATAAAAACAAAATAAACTAATAGAAAGTTGTTGTTCCTATAAATAAAATACATAACTAGTTGGCATACCTTTGGGATGAATACAAATTAGGAACGAATACAAGATTCATAAACTATGCAACATGAGATTTTGAATGAATACAAATATTGATAGCATACAGACTGATTTGAATACAAATTGAGAAAGAATACCAAATTCTAAAAAAAACTATAAATACAAAACAAACTAATAGAAAATTGTTCTTCCTCAACTTGGTCTTTAACAAGTTTTTCGAAATCTCTTGCACCCATTTTTTTAAAATTATTAATAGTGTCTTTACCCTGCTGACATTGCTATCTTGAACTTGAATGCGGCTAGAATCGTGAAGAAACTTAAATCTCCTCTCTTGAGCCATTTTAGTCGCACAATATCCTACAGTTTCGAATAATCCTTGAGTAATGCATAAATCAAAGAGGAAAAATCTCCTAAAAAGCTGATGATTATATGTGATACTTCTTATAGTCCTCTTTGAATCAGACATTGGATTGCAATTTTTGTGTTTCCCCTTATCTGAAATCCTAACTGAAAATAGGGAGATTGAAAAACACAAGAACACACAAAAATCTAAAAAGCTTCAAACGAAAACATAGAACAATAGAATACAAAAATAAAATACTTCATGACAATGTATTTACCTGTATCAAAGGTTGAAAATCTTTTGAATGATTTCTGAGATTTCTTAGAAAATGGAGGAATCTCAATTTAACAAGGAAAGGTTTAAGTTAATTGAGGTGAGAGAATATGAGTAAAAATCGTGAGAGAAAGGAGAGAATGTGGGTAAAAAATTGAGAGAGAGAAAAATGGGCAATGAAGTTTTTTTCTTCTTCTTTTTCAACGATAATGAAGTTAAATTAAGTCAAATGTGGGCCCAAGTTGAGAAATAAAATAAAGGTAAATGAATTATATTAGGATACACTTTATTTGCTAACATATTGACATTTTTAACAATTATTTTAAACTATAGATATTTTTAATAATTATGTTAAGAATATTGACTACTTAGCTAATTTTCCCTATTTTTAAACCTTTTCGAATAGTACAGGGGTATTTTTGACCCTTTTTCGTTGTTAGTTTAAATACATGTTTGTTGGATTATTATTACAGTGTTTTAAAAGATTCTATTGGGACTCACCTCGGGGATTGCCCTCGGGCGGTACTCTAGCAAAATGCTCAGAGACTCAAGTGTGGAGCTTAGTTCTGTAAGACTTGCGCTCTAAGTGCCCGACTATACGCCTTAAGCACGTCCAATGCCCAACACTCGCGGCTCACCTAACAGATCTTACACAAATTATGTGTTAACATTGTTGATCGTCATAATTCTTAAATAAATGAATGTTACTTAATAATGTTTTAATCTATAGAGATAAAAGATTGAGAGTAACTCAAATAACAAGTTGTAGTATCACATCTTTACTATTTGGTAACATTTCTTTTAAAAATACGTAGCGAAATTTTACTTTTACTCTTATCATTGGTCTTCATGATTTGTCATGTTTCAAGATTCTCATATTTTATTTAGCTATTTGGAAGTAATTTTATTTTTATTCATGATGGAGTGTGTTTTTATTATAATACTAGTAAGTTTTATTGATTATTTTCTTTTAGGGGTAAATTGTATAGTATGATAAAAAAATATTTTTAGAAATAATGATTCTTTTATTATTAGAAAGTGAAGATATTAGATTATTTATACTTGTATAATCATGCTAGAAGTTTTATTTTCTATGAGTTTCTTTAACATGTTTGCAATTATTTCAAACTATTGATGTGTTTTTCTTTTATAATTTTGTGTTATTATATTATTAACTATATTGTAAATTAAAAATTTAAAGATCCATAGGGCTTATGCCCAACATCTCGCCCTATACTAAGTAAAATGTCCCACCTCACACCTCCGCCTGTTAAAAACACTGATTTATTACCCCTTTTTTTTTAGTTTAAAGAGGTAGGCCATTTTATTAAAATGAAATCTATATAAAGTTTTGATTGTTACTTAAATTTTATCGTATCCATTAAGTTCATTATTAGTAATGATGAGAAACCTCATTCTTAGCATAATGAAACGATGAGAAGTCTCATTCTTAGCATGTTAGATACTCATAGGCTTATACCCAAGCTATAGGATAATTTAAACATTTCAAACGGGCGAAGTGCTACCCAAGCCATTTATTTAATCCCGAACCCTTGTTTGAGGGGTTCCTTTGACTAAAACTTTAGTTTAATTCTTTGATAATGCTACTCATTTGCAATCTTAATCTCCAATGTACTATACCAAATCATATATACACCTCAAATAATCATGTCATACTACACCACATATATTATGCAAGAATAGAGAAAAAGTATGGGATCTCACATTCAGTTCAATCTTTAAGGGTTTCATTCAGTTGCAATTGATTGTTGTTAGTTAAGTCTTCTAATGCATGATTCAATGTTAATACATGATATTTAGTTGAAATTATTGATCCATGTCTAAATTATAATTTTCAACTATAAACTTATAATGAACTCACGAACCTATGAATTATGAATTTACGAAGATATGCATGTTTTTAGGAAATTGTTGTAATAAATGATTTGGAGATGCTTTGAAAGGAAAGTATAAATGTTATTGTGAAAGGTTTTCTCACATGTTATTATGATCACGATTGTGAAAGACATTTCTCACATATGAATTCACATTGGTGAAAGTTTTCTCATCTATGTTGAATTATGTTTAAGGAGCTATTCTATGTTTTGATCTTGAAAGATGTGGATTGGTATTGATCATTGACTTTCCTATGTTATAACGATATTTTACTTTTATCTATTCCGTTGGGATTTAGACTTATCACCGAGAGGGCTTTGAGGTGGAGGCTCAAATAGGGTAGTCTCTAGTAGCAACCTCTAGTCCCAAACTACGTGCCCCCGTAGGATTGTCTTAAGTGACCTAGCTAGTGGATCTACTTTAGCAAATGATGATATGTACGGATTCTACCTTGACAAGTAGATTCCCCTTCTTTCGGTATGAGGGATATACCAGATTCCATGATATAGCTCTCATGGTCTTATTGTCGGTTAAAGTTAATATTCTACAACACGATTATGTTTTCTTCAAAGCTTTTTTAAAGTTCTTTATGTTAATTTATTTGACCATGTTTCATGATTCTAATGTCATTTCTCCTTTGAAGCTTTTAAATGTCTAAATATGATCACGTCTACATGTTTTAAGTCATTCATGCTACCATGCCTATTTTTATGCATATTAACTCATACTTAGTACATTCCATGTACTAACGCATACTTGTATCTACATTGTTTCACTAATATAGGGTCCATCGCTCCTACCTCCCATACTTGTGGCTAGTTAGTTTCACAGACTTTGAAGATTGGTGAGTCCTCATGTTTCGAGGATCGAGATACCTTTATTGCTTTATGACATTTCCGTTTTCAGATTTTGTATGTGATGTATGGGTTACGTCCCAATCACTTTCCTTATGATTTATTAGATGACTTATTGAAAATTATGTTAGACTTCCTCTTTGTCAAACTCTTTTGAGATATGAAATGCTTTCTTTGAATTCTTTAAATTTTATGATCTTGTATGATGTATGCTAAGTGGCTTGTGTAGGGCCTCTTGTGGTCCTATACACCATGTTACACCTAGGATATACTTTGAGTCATGACAATAACACTTTCTATATAATAAATTTAATGTTTTAAAAAATATTTTGACAAATAACTATAATTAACAATAAGAGTGAATTAGGAATTAAGTGATAAATTATCTCTTGATTTTCTAGATTTAAAAAGTAAAAATGAAAAAATATTTTAATCTAATAAATAATAAAAAATGCACGGAGAGAATAGTTTCTAGAAAAAAAAGAGTCTGTAAAATGATACAATACTCTTGATTTTTGATGAGTAAGTGAGAATTGTACTCTAACATCATTTTTTTTCCGTTCACTTTTACTTGTTTTTAATGTTTACTTTGCACATTCTTTTCTTTAAGAACTTAAAGAATGAATGATTTAAAAAATGATTGAGAATAAATCATTGATGTTCACCGTAATAATAGAAAATAAATTGTCTCGTAATAATAGAAAAACAGATTCTTTCTTTTGATATGCTAAAGTGAACAACTACAAATGAGTATAGAATTAAATATTAATACTAAAAAGTAAAATTCCCTTTTATCACATGTCACTTTATTCTTAATATGTAAAATAAATAAATAAAAGTAAATATTAAAAGTAAAAGGAGTTTAAAATGTGACATGACATTTTTAACAATAATAAAAATTCCCTTTTTGACAATATGAAAATGTAAAAAAAAAATTGGATATAAAATATAAATGGTTTAAAAGAGTTAAAAAAATTATTATTAAAAAAGGGGTATAATGTGACATGTCATTCGATTAGGAGAGAGAGATGTCTTTATTGTGTTAAGTATATTTTCAAAAAAATAGGAATAGTTGAGTGATATTGTAGTTCTAAAAAAATTAGAAGTGATAAATTTAGGCAATTTTCCAAACATAGGTGACTGTTTAAGAAATTTACTCTTTAATTTTATGGGGTTAAATATATTACATGAAAAACTGGAACTAAAGTATTGAGAAATAGTTCATTCCTTTTTAAATAGACTAAAAAAAAAATGTGTCATCTTTTTTAAAAATAAAATAAAATGAAGGAAGTATTTGCTATGTATCAAATTTTAAAGGAAAAATTAGCTAACTAGTCAAAAGTCTTAACAAAATTATTAAAAATAACTACATTTTAAAATAATTATTAAAAATATGTCGATGTTTTTGCAAATGAAGTGCATCATGGGTTAGTTCCTAATTTATACCACATTAAACCCACATTTAAGTCATCATGTTCTCTCTCATATTTTTTCAAAAAAAAAAAAGATTCTCTCTCATCTAATTCTCTCTTCCAATCGTTCTTCAATTTTTTATCTCCCGCTTCTCTCTCATCAATAGGTGCCAGTTTTTTCTTCAAAAATTGGAAAAAAAAATACTCAACAAATATTCACAACAATCTCATTGATTAAGGTATGTATCATTTTGTGATTTTAAGTATTTTATTGATTTTGTATTTGTTTAAATCTTTCAAAATATTTGTTTGTTTGGTTTCTTAGTAAATTATCCAATTTCGGTTAGGGTTTTAGATAAGGAAAACTTCAAAGATTCCTCTCTAATGGCGGACTCAAAGAGAATTACAAGTGGTATATCTCATTTAATAATCAATTTTCTAGCGATTTTTCATCTTTGATCTATGTATTACTCAAGGACTAATCGATAATGTAGGCTCGATGGCTAAAATAGTGGAAGAGAGAAGATCTAAACATATACACGCCCCTATCCGCATGCAAAACCTTCCTCAAGTACAGAAGATTTCGAAAAACTTGTTGAATACCAAGTTGAGGAAAAACGATTTCCTATTAGTTTGTTTTGTATTTATAGTTTTTTTTTTCCAGAATTTTGTATCCTTTCTCAATTTGTATTCAAACCAGCATGTATGCTATTATATTTGTATTCATTCAAAATCTCATATTGAATATTTTATGAATATTGCATTTGTTCCTAATTTGTATTCATTCCAAAGGTATGCTAAATAGTTATGTATTTTATTTATAGGAAGAACAACTTCCTATTAGTTTGTTTTGTTTTTATAGTTTTTTTTAAAAAAATATTGTATCTTTTCTCAATTTGTACTCAAACCAGTATATATGTTATTAATATTTGTATTCATTCAAAATCTCATGTTGCATAGTTTATGAATCTTGTATTTGTTCCTAATTTATATTCATTCCAAAGGTATGTCAACTAGTTATGTATTTTATTTAAGAACTAGTAAACTTACCCACGCTTCGCGCGGGAATTTAGTATCACAAAATTTATAAAAGGGATAAGGCACAAGTACCTCCCTAGATTATGACCGAAATTTCAGAGACACACCTTAACTAAACTAAGAACTTATTACCCCCTGAACTTTTTTTTTTTTTTGTAATTTTGTACACCTTTTGTCTTACGTGGTACACTCCGTGACTCCACGCAATTGAGGCGCGTGAGAGATATTTGGATTCCACGTAAGTCAAAAAGGTGCACAAAATTACTAAAAAATGGGTTCGGGGGGGGGGTAATATGACCTTAGTTTAGTTAAGGTGTGTCTCTGGGATTTCAGTCATAGTCTAGTGGGTACTTGTACATTTTTCCTTTATAAAATAATACTTAAAACACTATATTATCTTACATACAAGGTTACGTAGTAACAAACATTAATAATGTAAAGAAAAATGAAAATTATTACATCTTATCATTTATCCTTAATAACATAAGAATAAATTAGGCAAAAGTACTTATTACCCCCCTGAACTTGAAGCTTTTTATACGGTGTACACCTAAACTAAATTATGTTTTAATTACCCCCCGAACTTGTTTATTCCTCCGTCGCGTACACATTTTTTGTCCACCTGGCGTAGAAATTGACAACACAGTCTACTAGACAAAAAAGGTGTACGCGACGGAGGAATAAACAAGTTCAAGGGGGTAATTAAAACGGAATTTAGTTTAGGTGTACACCGTATAAAAAGCTTCAAGTTCAGGGGGGTAATGAGTACATTTGCCAATAAATTAATGATTGTAAAAATACATACCAGGATCTGTAACATAAAAAATGGTGTCAGTGAGCCACTCAACATGAGCAAAGTAGACAAATATTTAATTGTGAAGAAGAAGAAGAAGAGGTTCAGAATTTTCGTTGTTTTAAAATGAGAAGAAATTCCTCTATTTATAGAAAACAAAGGGTAGTGTGAACAAATGTTTATTGTGCCTTATCAGAAATGTTACAACTATTTGGAAAAGTTGCAACCCTTCGTAAAGGACACGGCCTTTCATAAAAGCCACAACTAATCATAAAAGTCGTAACTATTCATTAAAGTCGTAACTATTCATTAAAGTCGCAACTTTTTGTAAAAGTCACAACTTTTCATGAAAAGGGAAGGGTAGTTTTGGAAATAAATAAATTAAAAGGAAATTCTTGTTTGTGGTGGCGCCACGTAGGCGGGCCTAAGGTTCTCTTATATATATATATGATGATGATGATTGTAACAAGTATTCACTTATTCCTTTTCAGTTTTATATTTCATTCTCATTTTTCCATCATATTGTTTTTGTATTTTATATATTATTATACAAAATACAACATAAAAACTTGAATGAATACAAATACAAATAATATACATATTGAAATGAATACGACTTAAAATGATACAAGATTCTGGAAAATATTTTTAATACACAGTGAAAAAAATACATGAATACAAATATGCTTCATAAATAACTACAGATTCATTTGACTTGCTTGTTGGAATGAATACAAACCAATAAAGAAATACAACTTTCATTATACAAAATACAACATGAAAACTAATATGAATACAAATACAAATATTATACATATTGGAATGAATAGATTTAAGAAAGGATACAAAATTTTGGAATAAAAAAACAAATATACTATGAGAAAGGTATGTCAAATAACCAGAGGCGGAGCTAGGATTTCAAGCCTACGGGTTCTAAATTTTAAAAAGGACAACAATCTTAAAAATTACAAAACACAAATTTGGTTAATGAGATGTTAATGATGTTTGAAAATATTCCTTAGATATTGTTATTGTAAAAGCTTGATTTAATAATATAAAGATTTGAGTAATTTATTTTAAAGTTCTAAAATATTGTTAATAAAAAATGAATAATTTTTTAAATATAAATTTTGAACATTTTTACTATAATCTTCAACTAAGTGAGATTAAAATTATTAGATTCACCACTAATATTCTGGCACCTAAAACATATATTTTACTAGTTTCACTATGACCTTGAACCATTATTGCTTTCAAAAGTTAAAATTTCGAAAAGTAAACAACAATTATTTTAACACAATCATTATCAATATGTGGGATAACCCTAGAATCAAATATTAAAAAATAATTTTTGAATAGATAATTAAACAATGTAAAAAAATAAGAAAAAAATTTGAAAAAGAAGAGGCGAGAGTACATAGTACATACAGGAGGGCAGAGGTCGGATGATAGCTATCAGATTAACAATAAAAGTTAGAACCCTAACTTTTGAAAATAAATTTGGGTCAAAGTTTTTTGAATGTCTGAGTAGAAATCGATGGTTAGATGTTGTTTTAGAGTCTGACACAAACACTATTTTTCTGTTTATTTTCATTACCAATTTTCTGTTTTTTTTTTAAAAATAAATAAATATATAAACCTACTTATGTTATTATCTTTAGGTTAGAAATTAATTCCAAAAACACTTTTTTCATTTACCAATTTTCTGTTTTTTTTTATAAAAAAAGTTTCTTATATAAACCTACGTATGTTAGAAATTAATTCAAAAAATATAGTGCCCAATGTGTTTCAAACCCACCAAGCGCGGATTGAGAGACTTCAATGGTTGCACTAAGGCCACTAGGCTACCTGTTTTCACTATGCTTGTGAGTTCGCAGTAAATTTATATGTACTTTATATTTGATATGTTAATACAAATATAAGATCTACGGAAAAGTCAGTGAGTTCGTCCGTCCGAACCCCCTTCCAATACAGTAGCTCCGCCCCTTCAAATAACAGATAAAACTATAGATGTTCAATTTTTTTTTTTTTTAAATTTAACAAATAAGACTATATGATATTATCATAGAGTTTCATAATCATAATTAGTTTTGAAAGACCAGATCAAATAATGGCGCACGAGAGACGTTTTTACTAAAAAAAAACAATCACAAATTGGACAAGGAAGAGAATTTAGAGTCAAATTGGGTCTCATAATCTTTTGTAACAGAAGTAATGATGATTTTCAGCACCTTTACCTAATTTGAAATATTTTCTCCTTTGATTTTCTCTAATTTGTTATTTCTTAGTTATATTATGTTAAGTTAAATATTTTTTTTTCATAAATCAACCTTATAGCAAACTAAAATATTGATATTTTTAATAAATATTAAAAGTTTGGCTAAGGGGTCCTATTAAATACTAAAATGTTGTTGTCTTGAAAATTTTCCCAATTTTAAATTGGGAGAAATTCCACATATATGACCTTTTTTTTTGTTTTCAAAAGAGATAAGTGTCAAAAATCTAAACTATTCATTTTTTTTAGTTCATACCTAAACTATTGAGAGTATGAATTTCATACCTAAATTATTACTTATTAGTTTGAGAAACAAGCCTCCACATGGACAAAACACCATAATGAGAGTGTTATGAAAGAGAAAGATGTGTTTCTCAAACTATTAAGTAATACTTACACCTCAATAGTTTAAGTATAAAACTAAAAAGAAAAATATAATATAAATGCGTTTTTGATACTTATCTATTTTGAAAAAATAAAATTTGCATTTTCTAAGATAATTTTGGGATTCGTAGAAACCTAAATGTCGTTATAATTAGATAAAAAGTAAGGGCATTTGAGTAAATGTATATAGTGGATTCCGAAAGAGCCCTAGCCTCGGCTATAAAATACCACACACTGCAATTTCCCAAACCCTAACGCTTCGCTTATTTGTTTTGCGCAGCCAAGGTTTAGCGAAGCTCTCTCTCTTCCACTTCCAAAGGTTCGATCTATGCACTTTTTTTTCTGCGTATTATTTATGTATCCAATAATATAATTGTGTTTTCTCTATGATCTTATGCTTCAATTATTAGTATTCGTTGTCTTTTTATAAATTATATTTGAATTTGTAATGATAATTATGCTGGTCTATTTGATTTTTACTGCGTACAGATTCAGATCCATTGACGTTGGATCGATTTTACATAACCACTTGGAAATCAACTGAATAATAAATCTACGATTATTTGCATGTTTTGAATAACTTTTGGTGAATTCTCGTTTTGATAGATGTTTGTTGTGATGGAGAAATGTTTTGAAAACTGTTTTCCTTAGTAGCTGTGTTGTGTTGTTGTCAAGAAAATAATTTGCTTAAACTTCGTTGTTATGGACTCTCAATAATGTTCTGTTCAAGTAAAACTATACAACTGTTTGTCCATATAATTTCTGTATTAACAATACATGCTCAGAATTTTCCGAAACACTATTCTTAGAATGCAAAAAATTGAATGTTGGATCATTCTTGTGCCCTAGAATTTACAATATTACAAGTCCAGTATATTTATTTTTTATGTCAGATCTGAGTTTCTCATTATTCAATATCAAGGAGAACCATTAGCCTAGAGTTTCTTTTAGAAATTATTTTTGGTATCCATGGTTGTCAAAAAAACTAATTCTTGGTTTTCTGTTTTCTGATGATCTCCAGAATCTAAGGCATTATGGGTAAGGAAAAGATTCACATCAGTATTGTGGTCATTGGCCATGTTGACTCTGGAAAGTCCACTACCACTGGTCACTTGATCTACAAGCTTGGTGGTATTGACAAGCGTGTTATTGAGAGGTTCGAGAAGGAAGCTGCTGAGATGAACAAGAGGTCATTCAAGTATGCCTGGGTGCTTGACAAACTTAAGGCTGAACGTGAGCGTGGTATCACCATTGATATTGCTTTGTGGAAGTTTGAAACCACCAAGTACTACTGCACTGTGATTGATGCCCCTGGACACAGGGACTTTATCAAGAACATGATCACTGGTACCTCCCAGGCTGACTGTGCTGTACTCATTATTGACTCCACCACTGGTGGTTTTGAAGCTGGTATCTCTAAAGATGGTCAGACACGTGAACATGCATTGCTTGCTTTTACCCTTGGTGTCAAGCAAATGATTTGCTGCTGTAACAAGGTTTGCTTTTATTGATGGGTGGAATTAATTGTTATTTTAAGCAGGATATGTCATGCTAATTCTGTTATTTTTTCACAGATGGATGCTACCACCCCCAAGTACTCCAAGGCTAGGTATGATGAAATCGTGAAGGAAGTTTCTTCCTACCTCAAGAAGGTTGGTTACAACCCTGACAAGATCCCATTCGTCCCCATCTCCGGTTTTGAAGGAGATAACATGATTGAGAGGTCTACCAACCTCGACTGGTACAAGGGCCCAACCCTCCTTGATGCTCTTGACCAGATTAATGAGCCCAAGAGGCCAACAGACAAACCTCTCCGTCTTCCACTTCAGGATGTTTACAAGATTGGTGGTATTGGAACTGTCCCTGTTGGTCGTGTAGAGACTGGTGTGATCAAGCCTGGTATGGTTGTGACCTTTGGCCCTACTGGTTTGACAACTGAAGTCAAGTCTGTAGAGATGCACCACGAAGCTCTCCTGGAGGCACTCCCTGGTGACAATGTTGGGTTCAACGTTAAGAATGTTGCTGTTAAGGATCTAAAACGTGGTTTTGTTGCCTCAAACTCCAAGGATGACCCAGCTAAGGGGGCAGCCAGCTTCACTGCCCAGGTCATCATCATGAACCATCCTGGCCAGATTGGAAATGGATATGCACCAGTGCTCGACTGCCACACTTCCCACATTGCTGTCAAGTTTGCTGAGATCTTGACCAAGATTGACAGGCGTTCAGGTAAGGAACTTGAGAAGGAGCCTAAGTTCTTGAAGAATGGTGATGCAGGTATGGTTAAGATGATTCCCACCAAGCCTATGGTTGTTGAAACCTTTGCTGAGTACCCACCATTGGGTCGTTTTGCTGTGAGGGACATGAGGCAAACTGTTGCTGTTGGTGTTGTCAAGAATGTTGACAAGAAGGACCCAACTGGTGCCAAGGTCACCAAGGCTGCCCAGAAGAAGGGAAAGTGAAGAGCACATTTGATGAGCACTGATGAAGTAGTTTTGTTTATTTGCATCAGTTTTTTCCAATTTTGTTTTGGACAACATTTTACCAGTTTTGGATATTGGCTACAGAAGGTATTGTCATGGTTCTCTAGCCTCTTTTTGAGGATAGTGGAGTAATTGAGTAATTTGGTCCCCGACCAAATTACTTGATGGGCAATGACATATAGCTCTCTGGTGGTTACCAAATTACTTGATGGGCAATGACATATAGCTCTCTGGTGGTTGTTTCTTTACTTGGTTTTATATCACTTTTATAGTCTTGATCACATCTTAACTTATTTAACTTTATGAAATTACGAGTATATTTCCTTCTTAGATCTTGTTCCATTTTCATGGTATTTAAATGTTTCAACATCCACTTTTGCTTTGAATATTTTGTGAAGAGCAAAGTAGCTGTTCCGTAAGCTGTATTTGATTTTTTTCTTTTGCTTGTTCAACCATTTGATTAGTTACAGGTAAATATTGATTCCTCTGTCATTTGTCTTGTTAGTATGATGTTTTTATGAATTATTTAGCTTTTCCCTTCGTAACAAAACTAAAATGGTGGAATAGTGCATAAACTGAAATTATATCTTGTGATATATATAGAGGCCTATTGTCTCTCCTCCGAATTAACGTCTAATATACTTGGAACTTTCTGAGTTGTTTCAGCGAAGGAAAAAACACTTCCTTTCATATTTTTTACTTATTCATTTTGTTCTAATCCTTTTCTTGTTATTATTGAATACCTAAATAAAGTATGTAGTTAATTAAATATAGGTTTTCAAAGCATAGTTAATATGTACACCAACTTAATTCTATGGTTCCAACTAAGGCTGTGCACCGGACCGGGTTGTACGGGTACCATTCCGGTCCGTTCCGGTCCGGTGGTCTTCGGGATGGAATGGGACACCGTGAACCGGTACTCGGAACGGAACGGTATCACCATTTGATACCGGTGTACCGGTATCGATTTATTTCGATTTATTTTGATTTCGTTCCGATTTAGGGGTGGGCATAAATATCGAAAAATCAAATCGAATCGAATTATTTCGATTATTTGGTGTTTCGGTTTGTTGTCGGTTCTTTATTTTTGGAACTTCGGTTCTTCGGTTTGGAGTTCGGTGCAAGGGTCCCGAAACTACGGTGCACAGTAAAGTGACAAAGTCACAAAACACAGTAAAGTGAACCCTAAAGCCCCAAAGTCTAAAGTCTAAACTAAACAAAAGTTCGATTCAACTGAGAAGCGCCGACCGCCGTGTCCCGTGACTTCAGTGATCAATCTTCACTCTTCTCGCCTCAGACCACCGCCGACGGCCGACGCTGAAAAATGGTACGTATTTATCGGACCATCGTTGTCGATTTCATTTATAGTTACTTGGGCATGAACCTGCTGCCCTTTACGAAGAACATAACCAAGATTTTCTGTAGAATTATTGCAAGATTGCAAAATTGGAGCTATTTTCGATGCTAAAACTTCTTCTGTGTTGTGAAAAATTGAATCTTGGATGAAAGGGGAATTGGGTCTTGGAGAAAGTGCAGCAGGCAGCAGCGACTAAATCTTTCTTTTGCCCACTACTTTATTTTTTTTTAATTTTTTTTTTGCAGATGGAGAATGACAATAGAGTTGATGTTGGTGGTTCAAGTGATGACTTACCTAATAATAAAAATGATAGCAATGACAATGACTCACTTGATAGTGGCAGTGTTGGCACCCAACCTAAAAAGAAAAGAAAAGAAATAACACCAAGATCCAAAGCTTGGAATCATTTTGATAAGGTTGTTGAGAATGGTATGAGTGGAGCGAAGTGTAGGTATTGTCACCAATTTCATACCTATACTTTCATTAATGGTACAACTACATTGAACCAATACTTAGCAAGGTGCTCTATTTATAAGTCTACTATTGAAACTACTTCTCAATCCAAGATAAATTTCTCGTCAACTGATGCACGTGCACCACTTTGGAAATTTGAACAAGAAGTAGTTAGGAAGGCTTTAGTTGAAACGATAATTATGGATGAACTACCTTTTGGTTTTGTAGAAAAGGAAGGTTTTAAAAAGTTTATGAGTCAAGCCCAACCTCTATTTAGAATTCCTTCTCGTAGAACAATAACAAGAGATTGCTATGCACTTTATAGTGAACTAAGATACAATCTGAAGAAGTCTTTTAGAGAAATACAACCAAAGATTCGCCTCACCACTAACACATGGACCTCGATGCAAAGAATAAATTACATGTGTTTGACTGCTCATTTCATTGACAGAAATTGAGTGTTGCATAAGAGAATACTAAATTTTTGCCCCATCTCTAGTCATAAGGGTGAACAAATGGCAGAGGCTATTGGTAATTGCTTGCTTGATTGGAACTTGGATAATGTGTTTTCTGTTACTGTTGACAATGCTTCTTCAAATAGTGTTATGATTACAGAATTATCTAAGCAGTTAGTTATGTGGGGAACGAACATAATGGAGGGCAAGCATCTTCATGTGAGATGTATGGCTCACATACTTAACCTAATTGTGCAAGAAGGTTTGAAGAAAATTGATATTTCTGTCAAACAAATTAGGCGAATGGTGAGGTATGTTAGATCATCTCCGGCAAGAACAAGAAACTTTTTGAAATGTTGTGAAGTCCAAAAGATAGATTGTAGTAAAACATTGTCGCTAGATGTGCCTACTAGGTGGAATTCTACCTACTTGATGTTGGAAGCGACACAAAACTTTGAAAAGACCTTTGATAGATTTGATCTTTTTGATGAACATTTTAAAACTTATCTATCTACTCATATTTGTGAAGATGGAAGTATTGCTGGTACACTTGCATGTGATGATTGGGCAAATGTGAGAAGTGTAGTACAATTTCTTGAAATTTTTTATGAGCTTACAATAAAGGTTTCAGGTTCACATTATGTTACATCTAGTGTTCATTTTGAGGATATATGTGAGCTTGATGTATACTTGAAACTGTGTCTTACAAGTGAAGATCTTAATTTGAAAAATATGGCTGATGGGATGATAAAGAAGTTCAAGAAATATTTGGGCACTCATGATAAGATGAACTCAATGATTTATATTGCTTCTGTGTTAGATCCTCGCAATAAATTTGTGTATGTTAGCTTTGGACTTCAAGAACTATTTGGGGAGGAAAACGGAAAGAAAGTAGATAAACAAGTGAAGGCTTATATGGAAACTTTGTTTGAAGATTATTTAAGAAAATATTCAAAAGAATCTCAATATCAATCATCTCCATCTAGATCTACTTTATCGGATTTATCTGATTCATCTAGCTCTTGTTCTCAAAATTCGAGAACAAAAGCTTTGAGAACTAAGCTTCACATGAAGAAACAAAATAAAAATAATGAAAGTGGGGCTGCTAAGTCATAGTTGGAGAGATACCTTAAAGAAGATCAAGAGCCTGAACATGATTATTTTGATGTCTTAAGTTGGTGGAAAGTTAATGCTCCAAGATTTTCTATTCTTTCAGAGTTAGCTCGTGATGTATTGGCTATTTCAATTTCAAGTGTCGCATCATAATGTGTATTTAGTATCGGTGGGCGTATTCTTGATCGATTCAGAAGTTCTTTGACTCCTAAATGTGTGCAATCTCTTGTTTGTGCTCAAGAGTGGCTTAGAAAAGAGCCTAATTCTATTTGTGTGGAAGAAAGTTTGGAGTATCTTGAGAAACTTGAACTTGGTGAGTTTTCATATTGTTTGTGTTGTAAAACTAATCTACTTATTTATGTTGCTTGACATTTGTTTAAATTATCTTTAGAAATGACAAACAGTGGAAGGGATTCTTGCATTGTTGACGTATGATAACAATTTGCTCTTTTGCTATTAATGGTGAGTTTCAATACTTTATTTGTTTGATATAAGATATCTTTTTGTATCTTGAAATATTCTGACTTCTAACTAAGTTTTTGCCTTTTGATTTAATTTTTTTATTAGGTTCAAGTTCAACCATATCTCCTAAAGCTCGCTCATTTATTTTGATTTTGAAAACATTGTGTGGTGGTTCAAGACAACAAAGAAGGGTGTTGTGACTTGTGACTGTGTTTACTGTTTTGTGATTTATGTTTTAGAAACATTTGGAAAGTCTGGTAGTGTTGTCTGCTATTGCTACTGCTTGTAAAAAAATAGTTGTTACCTTTTGGCTGGAGCCTTGATGTTAGCAGGCATCAACTACACAAAGTTTGCATTGATGTTATTTTGTTGGCTGGCCGTTGGAGCAGCTACACAAATTTATTTTGTTGGATATTATTTTGTTGGCTGGCCGCTGGAGCAGCTACACCAATTTATTTTGTTGCATTGATGTTATTTTGTTGGATGTTAGCTGGATGTGCTCAGCCTCATGTTTTGAATGTGTTGAAATTTGAATCGTGTATCTAAAGAGATAGTGTCGTTTGATGGTGTTGTGTTTTTTTTTTTAAAAATGTGTGGACATTGGACAAGTCTTTGTAGACCTGGACAGCCTCATGTTTTGAATGTTTGTTGATTGCCTGATGGCTGATTCTGTCACATATTGTTGGCTGGCCGCTGGAGCAGCAACATAACATCTATGCTAGAAACAATTTATCATATTGAAAAACTCTTAACACTTTATCATATTCCCTCTTTATTTTTATTCACATCGAAAAACTGATTTAAAAACACCGAACTATATCGAACCGAAGTAGAAAAAACTGAACCTAACCGATCTA
>JAJOOO010001599.1:0-29701 GCA_029582685.1 Solanum piurae
GGAGAAGATGACTTGGTGGGGTTGGTTTTTTTTTAAATTATTTTTTGTGTAAAAAAATCCACATGTTATTTAAAAAATATTTTTAATATATATGCCACGTGTTTTTATTTAATTTGTCACTTTGACACATCATCAGTGCGTGTATTACACACCTTACAAATTTGGCAGATTGTCGAAAAAGTGTCAAATTGACACAGTTAGGCGTGACATGAGGTGTCTAAAATGAACAAAGCCTAGTTAAGGTGTCTAAGTGAAAGATTGTGCCAAGTTTAGGGGGCCACCGATGGGTTAGCCCTAACTTGAAAGAGTGAATGCAGAAACATTGAGGGTTCAAATTAAAAGTAAACCAAAAACACATTAATTATGAGTGATTCCAAAACTCCCATAATTAATCTCACTAAATTAGACAAGTACTCAAATTCTTGGGTACCATTGTGCAATAACGTTCGACATGCACTTGAAGAACATGGTTATTTTATAGCACTCTATGACGATGATAATAATAGTAAGATTTCGAAGGAAATATTTGAGGTAGTGGAAGAGTTATTTGATCTCCCCATTGAAACAAAGAAAAAAGCACTTGTGACTTTGTTTTCTATCAATGGAATGGTCAACTGAAGGCAGCTCCTCTTCATGAAAGCTTTGGGATCCCACATCCAACTGATGTTGTAGCACTACAAAGCTTCACTACACTTATGTGGCCACAAGGCAACCACAGATTTTGGTGAGTCCTTCATCTAGTTTTGTTTTAGTAGAGCTTAGTAACAAGGTTATACTCCCATCCCCTTCCTTTTTTAGGTCCTGCATTGCATATATCCTAACTTGCTCTGTCTCCACATGAGCAATTAAGTTTCCTTCCTAAAAAATAACAATCAAAAAAGGAAAATAGCAACAAATATTTCAATAATTTATGCAAGGGTTACAATGTTTTATTCTTCTCCTCACAATCGTCAACTCAAGAGTTTGTGTCTTTCTGGTATGAGTTAACCAATAATTTGACTTGGTCAACCTATTATGCATTTAAGTTTAATTCAAAATTTAATATGGAGATTTCAGTATCTACATACTAAACCCACACCCATCCCATTGTCATCCCGAGTTTGATACTGAACATTTGTATAGCCAATCACAACTAGTTTGTATACCGTATTTAAATTTTAATAACCTCCCAGGCTTACCGTATATATATATTGGTTTTCTTTTTTCGTATTTTAGTGAAACAGTGACATCGTACGTCAAGGTAGCAGCAGAAGTAGAGCAATTGGTGGATAAAATGGTATTCGAGAGCTATGGAGTAGCAGAAACGCACTATGAATCTCATGTTGCAGCCACTACATACCTCCTCCGCCCTATCAAGTACAGAGCACCACCGCAGGAGTCGGAGGACGGGACTAGCAATATCGGTTCCAATATACACACGGATAAAAGCTTCTCCACACTTCTCTTTCAGAATCAAATAAATGCTTTGCAAGTTGAAACCAAAAATGGAGAGTGGATTGATGTTGATGTCCCTCCCTCCGCCTTCGTCTTCATGGCTGGTGATGCTTATGAGGTAAGGTTGCTATTTTATCAGTTTCACCATCAATCTCAATTATTTCATCGATTACCTATTATTTCCCTACAGGTAGCAAGCAACTCTTATAAACTAGTTCTATTGTACTAGCTATTCTTTTTGTGGAGGGCTAGCTAATATGCGTATAATGTTCATTGAGTTTTCTTCACTAAAATTGTTATATTTTATCAACAATAGTCACAAATCAATTTTTGCATCACGTTAAAACTAGTGGCAAAGTTCTGTTTGTTGTTGTTTCCCATCTAGTATATGATGCCGTATTAGAGCTTGATTAATTTGGATTCATGCCCCATATGACCTATTCAAGAAAACCACTCCCTACCCAAAGATCATGAAAACTGAGACTCCTTCCGCTGCACCACATCATTTGGTGCATCAAAGTTCAAAGTTCACACATCATTCCGTTAATGTGACAAAAAGTGATTTTGTTTTTTGGAAGTAGGCATGGAGCAATGGAAGAATATATACAGCAAGGCACCAAGTGTTGATGAAAGAGGATAAGCAAAGGTATACATTGGCGTTATTCACATTCAACAAAGGAATAACAGATATACCTGAGGAATTGGTGGATGAAACACATCCTATACAATACAAGCCTTTTGATAATTTTGGATTAGCTTGGTACTACCTCTCTGGTGCTAGCTCCATGACTCATGGCACTGCTAAACCTAACTGTGGCATTAATGCTCGATAGATACGTAACTTCAATTTCATGTTTTTATAATTAAGTTTTCATAGTCTGGAAATAGAATTAATAAGGAAAGTAAAAGACAAACTATGTAACAAGTGTGTGGGACTTCAATTATATATAAATCCATCCGGTCAACTTCTCTACTTAGTCCATTCAAACTACCAATCGTTTAATTTTTTTTAAAATAAACTAGTTCTCTAAAGATTAAAACTAAATGTTCTCTAGAGCTCATATCCTTTCACTGGCAGGTGACAAAGGAGAAGAAATACTAATTCACACCAGTGTTTTGCACCAAACCAAATTAATTTAGTATAGTTAAGAGATAAGTAACAAATATTGACAAGGTAACCTAGTATGGCTGAGTTGTACAAACAACTTCTACATCAAATTGCCATTGCTTACCTCACATCTTGATCAAAGGTCAACTTCATGCTGCATGAGGTCGATCTGCACTGATGGGACTGTTCCCTGATGTTGTCCAATTGCTGATGGAACACAGATGGTATCCATCTCTTAGCTCTGAGATGCACGTCGGAAATAATACCTGCACACGTGAAATATAATGAATTATGCTTATGGAAACTGATGATGAATGTTTATTCTTGGTGTAGAGTTATAGTAGTTAATAGTTCACACTAGAGCCAACTCAGAAAGAGGATTTTGGCTTTTCTCTTTCGCATTTGGAGAAGCGGTAAACTACAAAGCCCTATTATTGGGCATGCTAAAGAAACAAACATTCAAAGGTATCAATAATACAAAATATAGTACGACAACCTACTTTTATGAAGCATGCTTGCACACATACAAACAGGATTAGATTTGCACCACACACAACAGAGGAACTTACACAAAAATATTTATGCCATGGAGAGCAGCATACTTCCGCAGCAGACGTTCAATTGTATACCATTCTGACCTGTCAGAACCATCCTGATAACCGATTCTTGGCATGTGGATTGATGCTTGAAATATCAAAACGTATAAAATAGACTATTAGGATATTGCAGTGGCACAAAAAAATAGTCACCATCAAAGAGAATATTTGAGCAAATGCTTACAAATGTAATCATGATAATAGCTGGACATGCATCATGTTATAGCCAAGGAAACTTTTGAACAAATGCTTTTGCAAACACAATAAACTAGTAATGTTCTAACAATTACAGAAATTTCTTGTATTTATTTTTACCAACTAACAGCTGGTACTTCAGACCTACCTGCCACATCAGTGCATGCACCCCCCCCTACTCCACCCCACATCCCCAGAAATTCCTGACTAGGAATAACATACCTCATCATGTCTGGATGAGCAGATCAGATCAGCTTTTTCAAACTATATAAACATTACTACAATAAGCACATGAGTGTTGTCCGAAAATAACCATTGATGCTCTAATAAATAGTGCTCTACTCCCTCCTATCTAAACAAAAAGTACTTGTTTTTACTTTACATGTTAATAAGAGAAGCTAGATATGCAAGTCGCTTGAGATGTTGAACAAGAAGGTTTCGATTTAAAGTGAATTATTATATGAACTTCAAGTAAAATATTCAATCCCTAAGGTGTATTTCAAAACAAACTGGCTCTCAAATATTTCTTGGTTAAAAAAAATTGAAACAAGGAACTCAAATGCAGATCAAACAAAACCATAGAGAACTCAAACCACAAATAAAACAGAAGAAATGTTTCTAGAAGCATGGAAATTGGAAATACCGGACTTCTGAGCAGCTGAATATGATGCCTTTGACAGACATCTCTCCAAGTCGGGGATGGAGATACTGCCGCGTGGGACTTTGCGCCTAGGGTTGTATGACTGCACAACAGCCAAAGCTACCCATTGAGGAGTATGAGGTGAATCACCGCCCTTAGCTAGATCCTCTACATCACAATGATCACATGGAGATATAACAAGAGAATTAATTAAAGGTATAGCATAAGACCAATAAAAGAAATTTGACAGGACTAAGTGGAGCAGGGGGAGAAGAGTACAGGCAAAAAGAAGGAAAATACAGAACGAGTGTATGTTAAGATATTTTTTTCTCATTTTGAAAATTTGGTAGTAGCTCATATTAGGTGTAGTGCAGGTCATAGAAGCCACCAATCCGGCAGCCCATGTGGAACCTATCATTGCTTTTCATTCTCTGCCAATAAGGATATATATTTTTTCCCTAGTAAAGACGAGTTCTTCTGTGAGAAGCATATTCCCCAAAATCTTCCACTTAAACTGGTGTGAACCCTCCAAGCTTTTCTATCAATGTAGTGAGCATATCTACTACCATAACATTTTATATTCTTACAAAGGCTCCTAATTGAAAAGTCGAGATAAACAAACATTCCATGATTTCAAATTGATTAGCATGATTGACTCATCCACATATGCAGCAGGAGGTAATCAACTAGTTGACCTGCAAACTTATGTGTGCAAAATATTACTAAACTCCGCCACAGAAAGAAAGCATTTGTCTAAAGAGAACTAATTTAGAGGTAATTAAAGTGGAAGAAATGCATGTGCACATGCACCTCTTCTCTCATAAGTATCAAGTACACAATTCACTGAGTTCCTAAATTAGCGTAGTAAATTAACAAGCATAGGGCTTATTAAAACCTTGAATAACAGTGCCAGTGATGTCACAGAAAACAAACTGATGACCTTGACTAGTTAAAGCACCAAATTTACCTGTGATCTCTATAAGATGGAGATCGCCTAGATGAAGATCACCAAATTCAGACGCTCGCTCATATGCTGCAGGTACACTAGTTGACAGTCTTGCCAATGCATCAAACATACCCCCATGACCCCAGTTTCCTGATGTATCAACACAGCTGCCAAAATTGATAAGTAGTCAGAACATGCAGTATCCATGAAACTTTGCCAAGCTTGAGCGGTTTTAAGAAATTATCAAATGCAGGTGTCCTATGTTTATTTCAAAATTAATAATTTTAGTACTCACAAACATATCCAACCCAATAATGGAAAGCTTAACACGCGAGTGCAATTAAAACAGTAGTAAAAATACTTTCTATAAAAGCTGTGATAGGCATCACAAGCTTGACCCGAAAAGATAAGAGTTTCATATACACCTGAATATGATGGTCGGCTCTGATGGAGACACTTTAGAAGGACGGGTGCAGTCCCCGTAAACAAAGTGGACAGCTCCAGAATCAGAGGAGATATCAGTATCAGGAGCTGATACAGGATCTTTGACCGATAAGGAGTGGTATCCAAGAGTCTCCCATTTTGACAATTTCTCCTCCTCTGCCTTTTTCTTTGCAGCTTCAGCTTTTAGATGTTTTTCTTCAGGCAAGCTTCGCCTGTTTCCCAGCTCGAAAATTGGATTATGGTTGATCTGTGATGCTTCCTTGAATTTCTCAACCCACTCGAGATATGAAGTTTCATCAAGAATGTGATCAAGCTTAATAGACTCTGGACCCCTTTTCGTAACCACATTAAACTCATTTAAGAAGTTAGCTGGCTTAACCTCAAACTTGTCATCTCTAGCTGAACGTTCTTCATTGCGAAATGCCATAATTGTTTCTGCCATTGCAGTCAATTCATTCCTATCAAATTTATCTGATTCTTCATTGGTTACTTCTGTAGGATCTAGCATATGCAAGCCAAGCATAACAGATCGCAAGTCACCAGCTTCAGCTCCTGCCATCTCTTTCCCTTCCTGATCTAAGACATCATCTCCTACAATGTTGTGGCTAAGCTGTAACTTCCGTTGAGCTCTACGCATGATGACCTACACAATCAGAACCTTCCTTTAGGGGAACTAAATATCAACTTTGAAGTAGCTCTCAAATCTTCTCCTCACCTCCTCCACCGACTGCTCTGTGACTAAATTTATAGATAACACGTGGTTTGTTTGACCAATTCGGTGAGCACGCTGCAAGGCCTGCTTGTCTACCTGAGGATTCCAATCTTGCTCATAAAATATGACCTACACCACCACAACTTGTCAAGGAGATGAAAGAAATGGATGTCCAATCAAAACAAGACAGGTCCATATGTTACTAACACCACTATGCAGTGGCCAAAAGGAACAGGAATAACTATTTTGTGCCATTGAAATCAAACTTAAGACAAGAATTAAAGTATACTATTCAAATCACTTGCAAGAACTGCACCATTAAGCATTGCCAGGTCCAGAAAAATTATGACTTCCTAACACATGCTCCATCTATCATCCAGTAGGTATCAACTGGCATCACTGTGATGCATGTTGTCAACACATATGAGCTATCAGCATTTTTTTCCTTGATGGTATAACTCATGAGCTAAATGTCTCAATGATAACAATTAGGAAAAGAGAAGCGCATCAATATCCATGAATGAAGATAATATTCTTTAACAAATTTGAGATCAAGCATTGGAACCAGTTAAAGTTTGATCTTGAACAGTTAGATATTCTACCTGTGCATTACAATTTCGCTTTCGCGTATGATCCAAGTGTCTCTATCACCTCTTTCCATATATCAAGAGGAGAAAATGTTGATGAATGAACACTCCTTACTTGTACAATATATATTCGAAAAAAGTACTTGTACAATATAAGGATTAACCCGAGTATATAATCTTAAACCAATCCGATAATAAAAGTTCGGCCAGTAATTGTCACTCACTGTATCAGCAGCCACAAGATTCAACCCAACTCCACCAGCTCTTGTTGAAATCAAGAAAACAAATGCTGTATTTTGTTCAGCTTCAAACTTTGATCTATTATGACTAAAGCTCCTGATTGCAGCAAAGCGCTCTTCCGCACGAATTGAACCATCAAGACGCTCATAAGAATACTTCCTCAATTCCAGATAATCCTGTACAAGATTAACAAAGCAGAAGAACCATTCAACTGCAGGTTGAACTGTTCAAACATTTCTAATAGAGTTTTTGTAAAACATACCAGATTACAAACATTTACCTGCAGTATATCAAGTGTTTGAGTCATCTGAGAGAAAAGAAGAACCCTATGTCCACAAGCATGAAGTTTTTGAAGAAGATGATCCAATATTAGCAGTTTGCCGCTAGCCTGACCAGCACTTAATGGTTAGAAAAGCATACCCATGAAAACGACATACTTTCCTGGGGTGAAACATTAGTAATAAATACAAAAGAATGCAGGATAATCTTTTAATGCTAAATAACTAACAGCTGCATACTCTTAACTTAGTAACAGCCAGGTAGATTGCAATTACTTAAGGTGCATATCCAGTGTGAAATCTACAGCCACAGAATTATGAACAGTGACAATCAGCAGAAAGCAGATACAGTACCTGAACTAGGTGTTCTCCTTCTTCATATGGTTCCGGTTCTATACCAGCAAAAAGGTAAGGATGACTACATGCTTTTCGTAGTTGAATTACCTGGAAGTGAGTCTGCAGGTTAGTATTAGGGAAGACACAAGCTGAGCTCTAACAAATAGATCTCCAAGTCCAAAGCATTTTTCTCACCCTTTAAAGGCCAAAACAGCTACATAAGCATGATATTATGACAAAATAAAGTGGAGATGCTGAACCGCAGAAAGATACTTAATGAACTCTCATCTAATGCAGATTCAACTTAGAAAAGGATGTGAGTCTATTGAAAAAGAATGTCAATAAACTTCTCTTAATATGCAAAAATATTTCCCAGCAAGCTTCTGCTCTTACTTCCATCAGATAACATAAACTCCAAACATTGGACTGTAAGAATGGTAACTCTTTAAATAATTGTATTAGAAAAGAAGTGCATAAATCTTGAGTCATTCAACAAAATGATTGGCTCAACGTAGCAATTCGCTGAAAAGCACAAACAATTAGTGTTGAAGGTATTCCATAATACCAATATGTAAGTTACCTCATTGACTATAGTCCATAAGGTATAATCAGTCACTTTATGTCATAGAGCCTGTTTGCTTTAGCTGATTGTAATTAACTGATAAGTTTTAAGTGTTGAAAAGTGTTTTTAAGTATTGAAACTGATGCTAGAAACTAAGCAATTATGTGTTGGATAAAAGTGTTGAAACTAATAATAAGCAGTTGCCATTTTGGTAAAAAGGTGTTGATAAGCTATTCTTTTAATTTAATGACTAAAGTACCCTTTAAAATTTGTACAAAATATTACAAATTTGAAAGTATTTTTTTAAAGAAAGGGAAAAACCACAAATATAGAATGAACATGAAGTTACGAGTTTTGTTTTGGGAAAGATAATTTGAGAATTAAAAAATATATTAAGGATAAAAATAGCAAAAGTCTTGGTCAATCAAAAAGTGCTTATAAGTTGAAAAGCCATAAGTTAGGATTGACCAACTTATTATTTAACTTATAAGCACTTTAGATGATTAGCAAATGCATAAATAAGCAAAAATGTGTTTTATAAGCCAGATTGACCAACTTATAAGTTTAGCCAAACATCATGAAGCAGAAACCTACAATCAGATTACAAATATTAGTAGTAAGTTCATATTACATGACAATTTTAAGTCTAATTATCTGCTTCTTTCTCAGTTTGGTGTTTCAGCACTTTCAGATTCAGTACCAACCAAGATTCATTTAACTTACGAAGGATGTAAAACTACTCCTAAAGACTAAATATTTTACATGAGTATAGCCCAATTCTTTTACAAGTAACATGTCATCAACTTTGAAGTGTGACTGCCACATGTAACTGTTCCATATGTATTACTTAAAGTATACAATCGCCAAGAGTCAGCTTAATTCTTACCTCCAGTTATCAACTCAAATTCTATTATTTCACACCTACTAATAATCCTGGCCAGAATTTGGCATGTAGTCAACCTAAAAAAAGAAGCTCCATAGCTACTCTAACTACTTCAGGATGTAATAAACTAGAGACAGCTCATAATGCATTAAGAGTATTCATAACCTACAGTAGCTTTCTATAGCCAATCATAATGCATTAAGAAACCTCTAGTTGTACATTCGAAATCAACCACACCAGGTCCACATGGAAGAACAGGTTAAAATCATCAAACCCAAAATGAGAAATGCCTACGCCAAAAAAAAAGGTATATACAATATTCTGCAACGACCGAGTATTGGGTGCTCCAGAAGCAAGTGCTAGCAGCTGAGTTAGCTCCTTCCTTAGTATGGACATATATACCTTCTTTTGCAGGGCCACCAGTGGTGCCATCCTAGAACCAAAATTACTAACATTTTAGCAACACTACACAAAAGCAAGTCCAAGGAAACCACATGCTATCGACAGCAATCTAAAGATGACATATCCTCTACCAGCTCTAGTGGAACTTCTGCAATCATATGTCATTTGCCAAATCAGTGACCATGAGAAAGGTGAACTTACACAGTAATCTCAGTAAGAGGAGGCAGCACAAGAGTCCCCAACTCGATAAGCTGAGATTTAGTTCGTCGGAGCATAAACGCCCCTATTACATATTTCAAAATTTTGAATTGTTCCTTAGCTTTGTCTGCATCAGGACCTACTCAGCGGAGCCATATTAGAGAAAACATAGGAGTGAGTCCATTGCTGTTCAGTAAATGTAAAAACAAGTAACATATGGCAATGTCATTCGGGATTTAAAGAGATGCTCCTACATAATTCGACGCAATCTTGTGAAGTGGATTCAACCTTGTAAAGTGAATTCTGAAGTCACACTTAAGATCTAAGGAAACATTCAATAGCATTTTCATATTAAAGAATTACTCTGAACTTTCACAATATCTTTCTTAGTCCCTAGACTTGATTCACAGTTGAAAAACTCCCATTTATAAAAATTGAAGGGACCAACAATGTCTGTCTCAATAACCCAACTTACAGTATGTTGCAAAAGAGTTGCAGGAGCAATGCTACTTTTAACCGGAAAAACATATAACTGGACAAACAAATTCCAGAAGAGCCGTGGTCTTTTTCCGAGGGGTGCGGAGAAAGAAGAAGAACAATAAACAACTCTTTCTCAGAAATATAGAAATATAAAAATGACTGTTGCTTGTCACTAGCCGTTTCTCTTCTTCCCAACCACTGCCACCCAATTCATAGAATCCTCTTTTCCAAAAAGCATAACAAATTGTTAGAGAAATATGTAGAGAAAGAGAGAAGAGGCATTGGCATGTTTTAAGGGTCTGCATATTTTTCAATCAGATGACTCCAGAATGCACCATGTCCAATCAACAGTTTGAACAACATTTATTTTGAGCAGGAAAATGGTTGATATCCTTCACACATCCATTTTGCGGAGTGTAAGATATGGAGACTTCGACCTAATTCAACTCCAAAGCTAGCTCAAGATGGGGGATTACCCAAGTCCATATAAGCAAACCATCCTTATGCTAAGTTATGGGGGGGGATTGCGAAGTCCATATAAGCAAACCACCCGTCATTACCCAACCAATATGGAATTCTAAGTCACTCTAACACAGAGTAATACAGGTAGGCTGCTAACATCGTGGTCACTATCAGCAGGTAAAATCTGTCCCTAGAGTGCAACATATATCAGAACAAAGATCAGAGATCATTGGCAGACAAAAGTAAATTGGTTGTAGATTGTTCTCCAAATCTATAAAATATCCCACGAAGTAACAAGACTACAAAAACCACTAAAAAAAATTCAAAATATATATGAAAAGAAGACTAGCCATAGCAAAGTTGTCCAAACTAGGTGAGAAAATCATCAAATTGCCTAAGAACTTCACAAATAAAACAGTGTCAAAAATTTATGTGGTCATCTTTAAAGAAAACTGGCTAGCTAATGACTCATGACAGGTGTAAGTATTACATGATGGATCTCCAGCTTCCTTGAATGCAGAGAGGAACTGCTCCAGTGTTCCAAAAACTGAAGGCATACAAAAGTGCAAAAGAGCCCAAAGCTCTGAAAGGTTGTTTTGGATGGGTGTGCCAGTCATC
Organism: Solanum piurae; assembly: GCA_029582685.1. Taxonomy (NCBI): domain Eukaryota; kingdom Viridiplantae; phylum Streptophyta; class Magnoliopsida; order Solanales; family Solanaceae; genus Solanum; species Solanum piurae. The sequence goes on from JAJOOO010001599.1 coordinate 11,122, forward strand.
AGCAATTTCCTTGGCATAACAAAACGCTCTTTGAGCACATTATACAGGACCTGTATAGATTTCAAACACTCAGCAAAACAAATATTTTTGCATTATAGAATCCCAAGAAGAACTTACAGTAATTGTTGAAAGTCAACTGCCCACTTCCCCCACGCCCAAACCAAAAGTTCATTGAAATATAAAAATTGCTCCAGAATTATAAGAAATAGATAAATGACAAAATCAAGCAGACATACTAATACATATCTCAAGTCTGCATTTTCACATGATATTCTAATCTACAAAAGGAAATAGATAATCAAGAAAAAATCTCTAAGAATGTCCATGCAGTTCCAATGAAAGTTGGAAGGGTAACTTTATTTTTCAAAGTAATGATGATCTTGAAGACATATCATCAGCTTACCTCTCAAGAAGAAAAGAACTTCAGTCAAGAACTTGGAAGTTCAGAAAAAGAATGATTATATCTTTTTCTCTTAAGGGGCAGAATATAATATGTAATCCAAATCTGCTATAATGATTCATCCAAGACACAGATAATCCCTACCCATACATTTTCTGTTATAAGAATAATCATATTTATCCAGATACGTGGTAAGGTTGCAGGACACTATCACATCCCTATTAGAATGATAGGTACACCCTTGTTCGTTTACGCACTTAATTAACACAAATTTAAAGGTAATCTGCAGGATTAACTTTATTCACCTTGACCACATATGATAACTGCATAAGTTGTCAATGCTGTAGCTTATACCAGTTTTGAATATTTTACATGCAACAGAAGATATGCATCAATTCCGTATTGGTTGGGGTTAGCTATATGAATCTTCAATAACATTCAGCTCGGTTTGAACATGTTTATGTAGTCAGAAACGGCGCAGATACCACCGTTCTTATTGTGCTTTTTTTAGGAGAAGGGCTTTTGGCTACTATGAGTACAGACATAAAGGAGCTTGCCCTCTATTTCTAGGCTTGCTGAAAGATGAAGGTCGTTAAGTATCACACATTGATGAGGAAATGGGTTGTTATCTCCTTATATGGTCTTGGGAAATCCTCACCTCTTGCGCTAGCTTTTGAGGTTGAATTAAGGCCCAAGATTCATTTCATCATCAGGGATGGGAAAATATGGTTAAAGGAGGTTCATGAATTTAATGTATAAAATGGGATTTCAAGGAAAAATAGCCTATCTAAGAGAAAGAGTTCCTCACTTGACTTCAAGCTGGGGAAAACTAGTTCAAGAACTAGAGAGATCTTTAAATATATGAATCATACATTAAACCCCCAGATCAGTTGTGATATCTCAAGATTTGTGAAACAAAATACAGAAGAATTTCAGACATACACTAGATGGATTCTTGAGCCTTTGTGCTTCGTCAATTATTGCATAACACCATGGAACTTGGGATAGAAAATCTTCATCAAGTAATACTACGTCGTAAGTAGTTAAAAGCACATCAAAAGGTAGTGATTTTGCCTGTAAGAAATGAGGAAGATCAAGGTAAGATAAATAACAAAAGAATTGACAGTTCTTGAAGAAAAAATAATGTGTAAAGCCCCATTGATGCCTTTAGATGTCCAAATAGAGCTTATATAAACATATACAAAGAACCTACATAAAATTAAAATGATTGTCTGTAGAGACACACTTTAACAACTTAAAAGTGAGTATACAACCCGATACTTACATCAGACGCCTCCCTGTTCATACACTCATATATCTTCCTACGTAAGTTGCGCCGATGCTCCTTTTCTCCAGTATAGGATAGCACTCTCAATTTTGGGGTAAAATTGGCCATTTCAGACATCCAACCATCCGTCACACTAAGAGGACAGAGTACCACTGCAACATTTTTCCAGAGCTAAGCATGGATTGCTAACCAAAGATGTATTTCGGCTACTATTTCTTATTAGATCAAAATTACAGTTCTTCCCACTCACAGAATGGTCCAGGAGTCTTTAGATAGACTTTCAGGTAGCTCAGCAATGATATAGCTTGCAAAGTCTTCCCCAATCCCATCTGTCAATAAACCATTAATAGCGAACAGAAAATCAAGACAATATCCATCGACTACAAATTCGCTACTTAACAGATCACAGTGTTTTGTATTACCAGTTAGAGATACTGCATGCCCAACCTAGATAAGCTTGAGGAAGGAGAGTAAAGTAAACAAAACATTTCTCCTAGCAAAGACCACTTAGTTTTCACCTATGTTTCATTTAGTCAAGGCTCCAAATCTTCCAATCAACACGAAGTTCTCTTAAGATATTTAAATCTTTGTCTAACAAGCACCCATGGACACAGCCAGAATTCAAAGTATCCAAAAGGAAGATGGTACCAAGAAAAAATAAAGGAAAACTTATTTGGTGACCGGATCAAAGGCATAAATTGCTATCCACTTTAATTTAATAAAACACATTTAATCACATGCAGCAGAAATTCTGATCTGATCCATAAAAGCACGAGAAATAGAAAACTTATAGCAAGTTCTAAAAAGGAACTTGTTAAATGTTGTGCGCAATTGTGTGTATTTATACACTTTTCTTAATGTTTTTTCATCCGGGTTTTCAAGATTTTCACATGATCTTTGGTCAAGTCTGTCAAGATGCTAAGAAATTCAGTGTCATAATGTGCTACATGGATCCTTCATTTCCCTGAACAGTTAACAGACCCATGTGGGATGATTGCTAAGCAGAGTGAATCATTCATGCGGAGGCCGTATAAAATAGGTGTTAAATGCCTTGCGGAAACAATCAGCTTTGGATTATTTTTTTATCAACATATATTCTAAAATATTAATTTATAACATAATTCAATTTCAAGTATTACCCTAGGTAAACTAGTACATTGACATATACCCACAGGCAACTTTTTTAATGATTTAGGATAAGGGGAAAATCTTGGGGAACAAAAATACCAGATAAGATCTCTATTTCACAAGGGAAATAGCATAGTTCCACCAAACATTACGCTTTCACCTAAATATTTTGTGAAGCATAATATTGAGAAGAAAGACTGAAGAATTTTAAAATTATTCCTATAACATTTTTTTTTCTCTTTGCTTTTTATCCTCTGTTACTACAAAACACTTTCAGATAATTTCAGGTTTATACAGCAGAAGTTCAAAATTGAAGTCCCTATAAATTTATTTTCAAATGCGCCTATCTGCTTCGATATAACAACAGAAAGACCAACATTTCTTATACAGACATATCTCACAAAAACAATTAACCATTCCACTGTGGTTACATTCACCTCAAAGAGAAACATAACAAATTTTTCAAGCATCTAACATGAAAAGATTGCACGCGTTCACACCTCAATAAAGTCTTTTGAGTTTTGACTCCTCATCATAAGAAGATAAATAAATAAAACAATTAAATGCTGGCCTTAATGTTGGCAGTGATACCTCATCCCCTGTAAGAAAAATAAAATGACAACATCACCATTCATGTCAGATTATGATAATCAATTATAGAAATAAATACTCCCGGTGTCACAAAAAACATGGCAAATTCGACTCATTTGTTTTTCAGTGTTATCTCAGACATTTTCATTACTTTCTCTATGAAATAATGGTAATAATCTATAAATCAATAATTTAAGGTTATTCAAAAGAGTAGCATTATAAACAGATCCAAATTGAGACTTGAAAGAAGTAGTAAACATCATCTTCCTGTTAAATTATGTCCTCCTCGTTGAGTAAACACCGTGAAATGAACGCATTACAAAAAAATTAATGCAATTTTATTCAGTTACAATTTCGTTCACTTTCTAGTTATAGATATCACATTCGGTTAAAATTAAATTACGGCTTCCTCGCTGAAGGAACATCAAGAAATTAACTCAATACATATGATTAACACAATTTCATTAGCTTTATTTGTAAAAATAACTTTATAGAACGATATAATACCGAGAATGACGTTGACGCCGAGAAGGTATCTTCGGACGAGCCATGAGACTCCTTCAACTTGGTGAGGTTTAAGAGTCGCTTTGACTCCTAAGTCAACAGAGTTGACCGGCGGATCATCGGCAACTGAATCGCCGGCGTAGACAAACTTCGCCGCAGCGATTAATCTCTGTTCGAAATTCATCGGCAAACAGAATCGTTGAAGCAATTGGAAACGGGAAACGGGGAGTGTTATTTTACCAGAACGCCCTCGGACAGCGTTATTTTGCAAGAGAAAATTGGAAAATAGGTTGTTGTTTTTTTTTTGGTTAAAACTTATCCGCACCGGGTGTTTGACATGTGTTTTACTTTATTAAATCACGTAATAATGGAAATTACATGGACTTGACGTAAACATCTGGTGCGCATAAGTTTTTTCCTTTTTTTTTTATATAAACATTGTGTTTGAAAATCTGTTTGCAAAAAATGTGTTCCAACAAAAAATTCTTCCACAAAATGTTAGTAGCACTATTTGCACCATTTTATTCGAAAGTGTTTCTTGCACAAAATATTAGTAGCATATTTGGAAATTCGAGGAAATGATAATAAAAAATTGTACAAACTATTCGAGAATCACTTTTAAAAAATCATGTTATAGTTAAAAAAACTTAGTAGCTAATTATTACTTAAAAGATTTTGTTGCATTTCATAAATCGTGAAAGTCTTATATAATATGAAAAAATATAAATGTTCAGACTTCTTTTTAATGCAAATATATTAGTCTAAAAATTCAATCTTACTTAGCCAAGTGACGTGAATTGCAACAATGCCTTTTTTGTATTTGTACGAATCAATTAACAAAAAGAATATCATAGTAGCAACGGTAAATCAATCAAATTATATAATTGTCTTACATTAATGATAAATAGATTAAAAGGATTATTATTAATTTATTTATTTTCTAATTAGATTGAACATATGTGTGCACAAATAAGGCTCATATAGTATGCTGACATGTGTATGGAGCACTTTCAATATATACCATTGCAACAAAGAGCTATTAGATGGTGAGTGCAATATTACTCTCCCGCACTCATATATATGGACAAATCTAGCATACATCTTACGAATTTATTGATGGGCTCATCTTATATATACTTTGTAGTTTGTACATATGTGATAAAAAATTCACTAAATTAAATATATAAAAGAGTTAAAATTATTTTTGAATTATCGAAAGTGGTGTATAAATATTCTTCATCTATCTATTGAATCAAAAATAATCTTAGGGTTAATTTTGTGGCCCTTTTCTAGTACCCTTAAACCAACTAATTACATCAAATAAAAAAAAATCAGGGCATTAAATTTATGTTCTCAATTTCTTGGCTCGGATATTGGTAGAAATAGTTTTGAAATTTTAGCATGGACTTAGAACTTACACCTTTAACAATTTGATTCGATGGAGAGATAAATTAGTAGAATAAATATTTTTTACATGACTTCACCTAATTGATCTAAATATAAACCTGTTAAGATGTCACACATCGGTAGAGGGATGGGAATTTGGTCTCCTTATATGGACTTGGACAAACCTCCCCTCATGAGCTAGCTTTTGAGGTTGAGTTAGGCCCAGATGTCATATCTTTACATGGTATCAGAGCCAAGGCTCATCCCAATTTGTTGTTCACCGATGATGGCCCCCATCTAGAAGAGTTCACGCTCCAGCGTGCGGGGGAGTGTTAAGATGTCACACATCGGTAGAGGAATGGGAATTTGGTCTCCTTATATGGACTTGGACAAACCTCCCTTCATGAGCTAGCTTTTGGGGTTGAGTTCCTCCCAGGTGTCATATCTTTACAAAACCCTTATAGAAAGATTTCAAAAAGAAAAAAAAAAACATATACCGAATTTCGACCCAACCCGCCCCCAAAATGGCCACCATTTTATTTTTAAAACTAAAACAACTTGCCTTTTACTGAGATTTCTAGAATTCATGGGTTGGAAATTTAAGTGTAAAAATTGAACTCTTATGCATCTCCCCATTATGTTGGGTCAAGAACCGGGGCTATGTTTTTTTTAATAAAAAATTTCAAGGATTTATATTTAGATCAATTAGGTGAAGCCTCGTAATAGATATGTATATAATATTTTTACTAGATGTGGTTTATTAGTTTAAAGGTATAAAAGAGCCACAAATTAATACTAAAGACATTTATGATTAATAGGTAGACGTAGAATATTTTTATATCAATTTTAATAATTAAAGATAGTTTTAACTGTTTTATGAATTAAAAAGTACTATTACTATTAAATAAAATATAGATTGAAACCAAATAAATTAAATGTATTGTATTGGACTTCGAAATATAATTCAAAACTCATAATATTCGAATTTTAAATTTCTCTTTGCATGCACTTCCGCCTTGAAGCAGTTAGCCCGACATTCAAGAACATCATTCCTCTCTATTACATTTTGGGTAAATTACATAAATCTCATAATTTTAATATGAAATTACAATCTATCCCTAATAAGTTTTTAATTATATTAATTCCTTAAAAATTAAAAAAACCGGATACAATAATTGAAACTCGGATACATTAATATGTAGCTCGAATATATTAAATACTGTCTCGGATACATTAAAAACTAGCTCGGATACATTAAATACTGGCTCGGATACATTAATATATAGCTCGGATACATTAATATGCAGCTCGGATACATTAAAGAAATAAGGGATTTTGAAGATTTTTAAAAGTAATAGGAGATAATGGAAATAAATTAAACAAAAGGTGTGTATAAATAAAACAAAAAGTGTGTATTTCTGTAATTTGTCCTTACATTTTTATTAATTATTAAGTTGCCTCAAGAAACTCCAAATCTCTTTTATTTATTTAAGAAATTTATTTATTTATACTGACCTTGTTAAATTGGAATACAAAAAATATAGTTTCTTTTTTAATACTAATACTTTTTTAAAAGATATTGAATTCATAGTTCGTTTTAATTGTGTACTGAATTTGTAACTAAATATTCATACACACAAATTTAATAAATTTCCTATTACAAATACATAACCTTAGAAAAAGATATTGAATTCAAGACTTCCATTCCTCTTCATTATTGTTCAAGAAATCTTGGTCAAATATCTTCTTCTTTGTTTTTTTTTACTCACCTTATATTAAAAGGAGATACACGAGAATCTTAGTAGTTTAGTTGGTTGGTTACCTGAACTTCTACCTTATTAGTTATTGGTGAGAATTCGATTCCCCCATATTGTAAACCCCTCATTTCCTCTTCCTCCACCCCCAATTTTTTTATTTATTTTTTCTTAAAAAAGGGGACACATTACAAGAACTATAGATTTTATTTTTCTAAAAGAAAAGTGCGTATGTGCTCATTAGTGAAATCATTTTCTCTTCATGTTCAAACCTTATTGCCACCAAATAAATAAATAAATGTACGATTAAATAAGCACTTGGGCTAAATCAAATTACAACTTTGCACAAAACAAATCATAATGTGCACTTCCTCTCCAATATCGTTCCCCTTATTCTTGAAAGTCCAAGAAATAGTCCAATTAAAGATCGAGTAAGAATTTAAAATTATTCGCCATTTAACTCATCGTTTATATTAATTACATACGTGCAATTAAATATTTGTATATATTTGATAAATTCCATATTACAAATACTGTAAGATTTTTTTAAAAAAAATACTGAGTTTAGATGATCGAAACGAAACAGATATTGTATCTCGAATCTTGGGCCCTACCCACCACCCTAAGATCCACACAATTGGAAATCATTGATTGGATCTTGGTCAATACAAATTAAACCCCAAATTGGAAAGCTCCTATGTATTTTATAATTTTAGGGGTAGTTCAATTTCAATCAATAATCATATATTATAGAAAATGGTGGAAGTTGATGAATGCATGAAATCATAAAGATTCCTCATTAGACGGCCATGAAATGAACAATGTGGACCCTCTATTGTCACTTTGTTGATGGAATCAACCACGACATCACATATTGGTATCAAATATTTGTGCATATAATATAAAATATTAGTATAGTGTGAATTATAATCATGGACCAATTGTCCTTTTTTTTGCTTATAAAATTTAAAAACAATATATGGTGCACTAAACTATATAGTAGTGTTACTATTAATAAAACTACTAGGTATAGGTACTTGTAAATATTATTAACTGGTCATTGGAATTATGTATATTCTACATAGTGATGATTACACTTTGCATAAGGTTAGATGATTTTTTTGTTTTGCTGGCCAACTTGAGTTGATTGTGGTGCCAATTGGCAAAGAAAACTAACTTTCAAAACAACCGAAAGGAAAGAAAAAATTGAAAGTCATAAGGGTATTCATCATTATAATCATTTTCATGCAAAACTTTGATTTTGTACGACAACAACAATATAATAGTGATTCATCATTATGCAATATAATGTATCGTGACACATATATTAAATGATGTTAGTATTTGAGACACTGTATATATTTCCTTCCGCATAGAGATACCAATTATAAAAGAGAGAAGTATTGGAAAAAAACACTCATAAACTTGATGCAAATTATTAGTTTTGTCTCTAAACTATTGACAGCTTTAAAAACACTGATCTACTTGACTAACTAAACTTATATACACCTCCGGTCTGCCACATGACATAGCAAGTTGTCTTTTAACTCTTGTAGGAGTATGGTGCTCTTAATAAAAAGGTGAGAAAAGTGTTGAAAACATTCCTAAACTTGGCGAGAGTTTAGGGATGTATTTCACTCATGTTGTAAAATCGGAGGTGTATTTAAGTTTAGTTAATTAAGTAAATGGGTGTTTTTAAGATTGTCAATAATTCAGAAATAAAACTATCAATTCGCACCGAATTTAAAGGTATTTTCAATACACCTTTCATTATAAAACTGAATGAAATAATATTCTTAGATGAAGTTTGACTAACTATGCAAATAGAGGTATATACGTACACTAAAAAAGGGAAGTAATTAATTATAAAATCCATCGCTAATTTGTCGTTAAAAATAATTGTGTGAATAGATATAATCTATGTAATCACAAACTATAAAAATTAAAACAGAAGTGACAATAGTTATTATAAGTAAATAATTTGTTGATAATCCATCATCAATTCATCATGAAATAGGATTACCAACAACTTTTATTTATTTAACGATAGAAATTATCTAAATCGAGTTTGTGAAAAGCTGATCGAATAGAAAAGAAATTAAGACTTTAATCTATTTAATTCAAGCTCAATAGCCGTTGAAAAATATATATCAATATATATATAATCCAGTAAGCCACGAGATAAAATTGATGAAGCTCTTTGAAATTTACGCAGATCTTAATAATTTTAATTTTAACTAAAGTGGCATATTCCTTGAAATTTGAAGAAAGGTAGCAAACAACAAATAAACAATATAAATATTATTTGTGCACTCATATTATATTTTATAGTATAATTAAGTAATAGGAACTTGTCTTCCAATTAAGAAAAAGCAAGAAGCATAAATGGCCCACCACGTACCTTAATTGTGTAAATATTATACTAGTAAGTTACAAAATCTCAATATGGTGACATATAGTCCCACCATATATTTTACAATTCCATACGATCTTAACAAAGCATAGGACAACTCGTCAATATTGCCAAGAAAAGTAAATAGAAGCAAAATGAAAAGATAGCTTTTGACTGTTTCCTCCCCCACCACCCGCTCCAAATGGTTCTGTCGAGTAATAGAGCTAAAATTTTTTAAAAATGTATATATACATAAATATATATTTTTTATAACACACAATATAATTTTTCAATAAATAGATGTCAATAGATACATAGCCGAGGACAATTACAAATTCAATCTTTAAATATGATAGGTTTTAAAAAACCTGAGAGGATGAGTTCTGAAAAATAGATCTAACTTTATTTATACTTATTTTTTCACACATACATATATATATCATATGTGACTTCAAATAACTAGATATTATGTAGCGTGACAAATATAATTAAATTCAGAATTTTAACTATGTGTTTTAAATTATAGTAAATTAAAAAAACAATAACTAGGTTCAGAATAAACTTTTTATACATAAATAAATACATAACCTGAACTAAAACTACTGAATTGTGTCATATTAAAAACGATAGATCAGCCCTCACCTTGAACCCATAGTTGGATCCGCCACATGGAGAGGAGGGGGGGGGGGGGTTGAGGGTGATGTAAACTTACATATATTATATATAAGATAGTTCGATGGATCTTTAATTTGTATCACTGCCACCCAACTCTAAACCAAAAGCCAAAATGCAGGCCAAAGCTTGCCATAATATTATTAATATTCCTCCAAAACTTTTGCCACCGGCAAAACTGCCGTCGACGGTGGCGATGAGCCAATTAACATTGCCGAGCCACGTGGCACGAGCCATAACGATCACCACGTCCCCAACTCATGAAGTTTACACACCAGAAATTGATGACACAATTACCGCCTTTTGGGATTATCAGTTCCTTTTTGTGTCCCAACGTTCCGAAGCTACCGAACCCGTTTCACTTCGGGTGGTGGAGGGATCCATACCATCCGATTTCCCTTCGGGTACGTATTACCTCACCGGGCCGGGCCTATTTGCGGACGATCACGGCTCCACAGTGCACCCTCTAGACGGACACGGCTACTTAAGGACATTTGAAATTGATGGTAGTACGGGGCAGGTTAAGTTTATGGCTAGGTACATTGAGACGGAGGCTCAGGCCGAGGAGCGGGATCCGGTGAGCGGGAAGTGGAAGTTCACTCACCGGGGCCCGTTTTCGGTACTGAAAGGAGGGAAGATGGTTGGTAATACGAAAGTTATGAAGAATGTGGCGAATACTAGTGTGTTGCAATGGGGTGGTAGGTTGTTTTGTTTGTGGGAAGGGGGTGATCCTTATGAAATTGATTCTAAAACTTTGAATACTCTTGGAAAATTTGAACTAATTAAGAACTCTGATCAAGTAGAAGATAAAAAAATTAATAGTGATTTTTTGGATGTTGCTGCTCAAATATTGAAGCCTATATTATATGGTATGTACTATGCTACGATACTTCCTTTTCGATAGACTACTTTTGTTGCTAAATAATGAAAAATATTTTATTTTGCAGGGGTGTTCAAAATGTCCCCAAAGAGATTGTTATCTCATTACAAGATTGATACTCGTAGAAGCAGACTTTTAATCATGTCATGCAACGCAGAGGATATGTTGCTCCCTAGGAGTAATTTTACATTTTATGGTAAGATTGTTTAATTTTATGAACTTCAATTCAATTTAATTTCTTTAAGTTTCTTCCTTTTTAATGTTTGAAGTATCTATTGCACTAGCATTCATGTTTGGTGTAGTGTTAATTAGGCTTTCTCACACTTAGGATTGGACATTTAGCATATGGATAATTTAATATGGTGGCCTAATATCAGGAAACAAGAAATGGGATGGGTCATTTTTCTAATACCATATAAAGAAACGGATTTTAGGTTTAACACTATTCCAAATAATAACTCATGAAGGAAAAATTGTCCAAAACGACCCATCCCTTAAAACCACCGATGTGGAACTCTTCAAAGTAACTTCCAGCAAATTAAAGCAACAGCAAAAGTGAAGAAAAACAAGCTTTTTCATTGTAGTAATATATTATTTTGGCTTCTTTTTTCTGTTGCTTGTAGGCCTGACATCAGTAAGGGAGGATTTTCTTTATTGTTTTCTTTTTCTTGAAAATAAATAAATAAATAAGGGTAGAGGGTCCAGTGATAAATAGAATATTCATAATGTTTTTAATCTAAAACAAGGAGTAAACATAAATAAATGATCATTATCCTAGTATAGTATAAATTTAGTATGTGTCCAATAATCCAACTCTATGTTAAAATAAAAGTCTATATATAAGTATATTTTTATCAACATCACATGTAGATGTAGTACAACGTTAACAAGAATAATTCTTTATTTTTGTCTCCATATATTCATAATTCAACTTTTAGTTAATTTAATTTGTTTTGTTGTCTAGAATTTGATTCCAATTTCCAGCTACTACAAAGCCAAGAATTCGAGATCTCAGATCACTTAATGATACATGATTGGGCTTTTACTGATACTCACTATATATTGTTTGGCAATCGCATCAAACTCAATATTCCTGGTAATTAATTATTTGACTCTTATACTAAAAATAAATGTTTTATTTTACTTGTCCAGTATATTTGACTGTAAATCTCCATATATTATTAAAATATTGCGTACGCCACCATTGCAGGGTCAATGACAGCAGTATGTGGGCTTTCTCCAATGATATCAGCATTATCAGTAAATCCAAGCAAACCAACATCTCCAATTTATTTGCTGCCCAGATTTCCTAATAAACAAACTAATAATGTAGAAAGAGATTGGAGAAAACCTATAGAAGCTCCTTCACAAATGTGGGTGTTACATGTTGGAAATGCCTTTGAAGAAATTGATGAACAAAATGGAAATGTAAACATACAAATTCAGGCTTCTGGTTGCTCTTACCAATGGTTCAATTTCCAAAAAATGTTTGGTAAGCAAGCACGAGTTTATGTTTTGTGCACTGTCAATATATATTAAAAATATAATAGATGATTAAAACTTAATTTGTTTCTTTTCCTCCATATATATTTTCAGGCTATGATTGGCAAAGTGGTAAACTTGATCCTTCCATGATGAATGTAGAAGAAGGAGAAGAAAAGCTATTGCCTCACTTAGTTCAGGTCTTCTTCCTAATGTTTAGTTTATTATATTAAAATCGTAAAATTATTATTATTTTTAAAACAAAAAAAGCAACTCAATCATGTCTATATATATCACACAAAAAAATAAAATATATTATACTAAATTCAATCTCGAAAAACATAACTAGGCTATTACATGTACAAATTAAAATCGGCATATAAGTATAACTTACATAATATCCACATGACACTATTTAAGGAAATTAAAAATGGTCATTTTTTACGCGACCTAATCAATACATATATGGATCATTTCATTGTCACATGACAAACTTTTTATTTTTTTAAGATGTATCAGAATCGGGTTTTTATTATATTATTTTATAGTGGTGTCACGTAGATATTATGTAACGCGAATTTCTGATTAAGCAACACAATTATGGCTATGCAGGTATCTATAAACTTAGATACAAAAGGGAATTGCACAAAATGTTCAGTAAATGATCTAAATCCTCAATGGAACAAAGCAGCAGATTTCCCAGCTATGAATCCAAAATTTTCAGGCAGAAAAAATACATATGTTTATGCAGCAACATCTACAGGTTCACGTCAAGCACTGCCACATTTTCCTTTTGACACAGTTGTGAAATTAAACGCGGTTGACAAATCAGTCCAAAAATGGTCAGCTGGTAGAAGAAGATTCATTGGTGAACCTGTTTTTATTCCGAGAGGAACTAAAGAGGATGATGGATACCTTCTTGTGGTTGAAGTAAGTAATTAACTTACATATATACACTAAAGTTTGCACAATTAATGTTAACTTGTTGTAGTAGGTAATCTGTCTTATTTTCTACCAGCTAATCCAATTTTTTTTATGGAATATTACCTTTAGTTACTTTTAGTTTAAGTAAAAATATTTATACAATCGAGTTCGATTACTCATAACATAATTACAAGTAAATATCGATGGTAAATGTGAGAAAAATGGTAACTGACATGTTATATATAATAAGTTTTAATGTAAAACATTTTTTATACTAGCAGTATATATAACTTAAATGTGTTATTTTTCAAATAATATATATGATTGTGTAAAAAATAATTAAGGAGTTTAAGTTATATACACAGATAATATAGAATTTTTTTATACCAACATGTCATCTTTACTTGTTGTAGCAGATAATTTGTCTTAATTTCAAGATTGACAAACTAAACATCACATTTAAGGAGACTTAAAATGTAAATATTCTTTGAAGGACATTGATAGTATAAAACTAATCCGATCCAAATTCTCCATTTTGGTATACACCAAAGCCTTCCATTTCGCCGAATTAAAAAAATCATCAATCAATATGATCTCATTCTTAGAAAAGAAATTGTATAAATTTTTACACTTATATCTTAAAAAAGAAGTTGAACTCATTGATTATAATTTATAGAATAAACTCCAGTATTACGATTGATTCTTATGATTTTGTCTGTGAATATTTAATTTGCAGTATGCAGTGTCAACACAAAGGTGTTATCTTGTAATTTTGGATGCACAAAAAATAGGAGAGAAGAATGAAGTAGTTGCAAGACTTGAAGTCCCAAGACATTTGAATTTCCCTCTTGGTTTTCATGGCTTTTGGGCTCCTAGCAACTCTGGCCTAGCCAATCTACAAAAAGTTGAATCCAAGTGTAAAGATTCTTGGTTAATGATGAAGGATAACATGGTTACACTTGGACAGTGAAAAAAAAAGAGTAAATAAATAATGTTTTCACATATATAGATGTCCATTAATAGCTTAATTTTTCAAAAGTGTTTAGAAAATTTAATAAGATTATTTTGTAAAATAGTTCATTTGTATACTAGAATCCACAAGAGCTCCAACAATGTCGATTCTTTTATTTCAGATGTAAGCATTTTTTAGTTGTATAAGCTATAATTCTATAATTATTTTATTTTGTTATTTTTATCTTAAATTCTTTTTTATTTTTACAACACGTAATTATTAGCAATTTACAACTTTTTCTGAATTGAAAAGTGTATTTTTCCCCTACCAATTACATTCAATTACCTGTTGACCAAGTAATTACATGACTAAACAAATAGGTCAAATATTATAATTGCACTCAATTACACCACATTCAATTACCAGAGCGACTTTCCAAACGGGCCCTAAGAGAAATGATGTCTCGATGATGTGCTTCTTAAATAAAGACATATACCTTTGTAGCTAGACAAATTCACATTACAACTCCAATCCTATAATAAATAAGGTCAACCTCACTAATCGTGATAAAACATTGAAATCGGTGTCGCCTTTGTTTAAATCATTTGACACAATTTCTCTCAAAGAAACCCTTGTCATTTGAATGTCTTTGATATATACATACTTTTCTAATATGTTCCTCATAAATAATCGAGAAAGTGAATTTTTAGCTCTCTTTTAGTTGTAAATATTGAAACTGAATTTTTAAAATTTAAAAAATTGAAATTGTGTTTGGACACATAGTTTATTTTAAAAAAATATTTTTTTATAAATGTAAATTTCAAAATTGATAAGTTTGATAGTTAAATCAATATTTTATTTTATTTTTAGAAAAAAATTATAAGTGAAAATTCAAAGATTAATAATTTTACAATTAAATAACTATTTAAAATAATTTTTTGAAATTTACTCTCGAGATCTATGACCCAAAGCCAGCTTATTATGAAGGTGAAATGGTCTAACAGACTTTTGTACTTGTACGAGTTTGTATTATGGACTGTTCTATTTAATTTTCTACTAACTCGACTCTTAAACTCAATCAAAGGAAGATTTTTAAAGGAGAAATTATGTAAATACATAATTTATTTTATCATAATCTCTAAAATTCACTATCATTTGTAAAAATTACGAACATCTTTACTCTCTTCTATTCTCGGGTACATCACTTTACGCTATGTATCGGTCGGATACATCACTTGTACATGATGTATTGGGACGTACGCGATGTATCAGAAATCGAGACGCAATGTATCAGAACGTTAAGAATTGTATCTGAAATTGGGACGCAATGTATTGAGACATTTTGAGATGTATGTTGTCACGAGCCAAATCGCCGTAATTGGCACCCACACTAATCATCCGGTGGGAGAACCATTACTACAACACAACTAAACAATACTAACCAAAAGAAGGGCATTTAAAGATGTGGAAACATGTTTAAATAATCAATTTAAAAGTTGAGCTCCCATAAACTCTGTAAGTTGTCAAAAACAAACATAAACAAGCGAAAGTTCAACCCCTAGAACCTGAAAATCATTGTACCAAAACTTTTTAACTAAACGGTCTAAGATAAGGGGATACAACCCCAAAACAACTAAACATAAAGTAAAGAGTCTGAAAGGTCTAAGTCCGAAGAAAATGAACTAAGATCCTAGATGAATCCATGGTAGTCTGAAGGAACTTACTCACCCTTGAACTCGACAAGTCAGTGATCTCCTAACTGAGGTCTCTCAACAGTCGCCTGAAGATGCTCTGTACTCAACAAAGAAAGGGCAAGTGCAGTATCAATACACAAATCAACGGTGTACTGGTAGGATCACACGGCTATTCCAGTAAGTGCGACATACACAAGTAACTACAATATAGTAAACCACACATATACAAAAGAATAAAAAATTACAAATTCATGCTCAATATATCAGTTTCACAATATCAATCTCAAATGCAATAGTCAATGATCGTTCTCTCATAGAACCCACACTCAAATTGTTAGTGTGTTGAGATGTGACACCCGATCCAATAATGTGTCAGAACGTGACACCGACCCAATATGTGTCGAAACATGACACCCGATCTAATTATGTGTCGGAGCGTGACACCCGATCCAATCAACCACAATCAACTACACAATGAATGATTTACACACTGGTATCGTACAATCAGGTAACAAGTTCATTGGATGCTACAAAATCACAAATAGTCATTTAATTAGATTCATTTTATTTTTCCCTATTCACCCACGTGCATGAATACAATGGAGTTGTTAGCATACATTTATAACACAGACGGAAAATCAAACCATCACCTATCTTGAAACCAAGCCTAAACACTCTTAAGGAACTTGAGTTTTTCCTCTCCGGAGTCTCTCAGCTTGTTCTTGGTCTAAAACAAGTAATTAATGCAAATGATCAACAATAGTGGCCTAGTTTATCCGGATTATATTCAAATACTAACCCTTGGCCAATTTTATAATCCTAACACCCAACTAGAGTTTTTTTCCACCATTAAATTCAAGTCAAAACTTTACCCCAAGGATAAATAGCAATGATTCTAAGTTTTAAGAATAAATTTACGAATTAGGGGAGTAATTGACTTACCTTTAGCGCGAGAATTAGTGACAAACAAGAAGAAGTAGTCCTAGGTCCCCCTTTTGCTCTCCAAGAACGAAGTTTGCAGAAAATAACGTTTTGAGACTTTTCTCATTTTTACTCGCAACTGGCCCGCCATGGCGGTAGGGGTGTGCATCGGTCGGTTCGGTTCGGTTATATGTAGTATCGGTTCGGTTTATCGGTTTTCGGTTTTTAAATATGCCAACCCAATAACAAACCGATAAGATATTTTTTATCGGTTTTCGGTTTATCGGTTTTTGGTCGTTATCGGTTCGGTTTACCCAATAAGAAAATGTCTTTAAAATATTTTATAACTTCTCACTTCTCTAAATACTTTGATATAGTGAAACAAAAAAGATAATGATAAATTGCATCAATAAGAGAAAATATAGTACGAAGGCTATAATTACATATCACCGCAAAAAATAGTATGAAATTTCTTATGTTAATCAAACTACAGACCTTTACAAACTTGCAAAAGGTACAACCTACAATTACAAACTAAAATAAAAAAGTTCACAAGACTAAAACTAAAATCAAATAGCTACAATTGTGAACCCTTACTTTAGTATTTATGTTTTGAGTAAACAATAAAGACTACTAAAGCGGCATAGTGTGAAGTGGGTAGAGTACTAATAATTTGATATCGTTATAGTGTCTAGTTATATATTAAATTATTAATATTTAATATTTAGGAAGGGTAAAGTAGTAAATTATTACTGTCTTATTGGGTTATCGGTTTACCCAATAACCCAATATTAAAAACCGAAACCGAACCAATAACCCAATAACTTTTTTTTATAAACCCATTAAAAACCCAATAACCCAATAACTCAATAACCCAATAAACATAACCCAATAACACTTTTTTCGGTTCGGTTTATTGGTCGGTTCGGTTTTTGCACACCCCTACATGGCGAGAATAATCCCTTCGTGGCGGGTTGCACAAAGACTCAGAATTTTTGTTCCAAGTCCTCATTTCACAACACACCCTCAAACCTTGATGTTCTAAAACCACCCCTTCGTGCTAAGATTAATTACGAGAGTTCTACCCGCCCGAATTCAATTCCGTAAAGTCGTACATGCTCCTTATTATCTTGACTATCCACTCAAATGATCAAATTCATAATCAAACCCCCCAATCCATTACCGGATTACCCCAGACCTCACCTGACTCAGATTTCGTCCAAGTTTGGCCTAGGTAAGAAATTTCCAAGTTACTACTCAGAAGTTTTCTGGCCCAAATTCCTTCCCCATTGACTTATCCATAACAATGGAAACAGGTCTCTACATATGCCGATTCCACCAAATTTAAGAGATTTTTGTAATTGAAAAATAGTAGGGATAATATGTACTCCAATTAACTCTTACCACTATGAGATTTGTGTAATATTTCCATTTTTAAACCTCTCCTACCATGTAGTTCACTCGCCCTTAAATAATGACACGTCAAATCCATGTCACATTAATTAATAACATGTCATAATTATCTTCATTAACTGTTGTTAGAATTATTGACCAAAAATATTAAATAAAAGGTAAGATAATAAAATTTTAACTCCAAATAGCCGCACTCTAG
>JAJOOO010001600.1:0-55101 GCA_029582685.1 Solanum piurae
CATATTTACGAAAGGAAATGTATTTACTCTGTTTCACATCAGTTGTTTAATTAATATCACTAGGAAATTTAAAATGAGATGTTATCAATAAATTTGGTATAATCAATACTATACTTAGCAAAACAAATTAATCAACGGTTGACTTGTACCGTAACCAATTGTATTACCCAATTATAATCACATTCAATTGACATGTATTTGTGAGAGAGCATAACTCATATAATACTATATCCTTTAACTTTATTTAATCATAATGATTCGACTTATACTAATGAAAAATCTACAATTTTTGCGAAAACAAAACAAATATAAACTTCTACAATGTTATTTAACAATAAAATTTAAAATTTAAAATTATTTAAATCCTAAAAGCCTCAAAAAATAATTTCAAAAAAAAAAACTAAAACGTGGGGACCTAACCTGGATTCGAACTCGTGACCTATAGACTAATCGTGTAACCTTTAACCATTCGTGTTGCAATAGCATTCATTTATATTTACAAAAGGAAATGGATTTACTCTCTCTTTCACATTAGTTGTTTAATTAATATCACAAGAAAATTTAAAATGAGATATTATCAATAAATTTGGTCTAATCTATCCTTTAATTAGCAAAATAAATAGATCAACAATTGACTTGTACCAACCATAAGTTGATCATGCAGATATCATCACATTCAATTTACTTGTATTTGTGAAGGAGCATAACTCATATATAATCACATTCAATTGACTTGTATTTGTGAGGGAGCTTAACTCATATAATACTAAATCATTTATGTTTATTATCATCATAATGATTCGCCTTATACTAATTATTATTGTATAAAGGAATCTAACAAATACTTTTACAATCTTCTTTAGATAAAACATAAGAAAATTAAAGTTATTTAACACACATAACCTAAAAGTTGTTTTAAAATAGATAACTAAAATGGGGGATCTTATAACCTAGCCTCAAAATCGTGACATATGGACTAGTCGTTTGAGCTTTAACCTTTCGTGGTTCGATAGCATTTGTTTATAATCACAATAAATATTATTTATTCTTGTTTGATTATTTTAAATTAGTAAAAAAAAAAGTAAGTACGTTTACATGCCCAAACCAAAAGATAAAGGATAAATTACCTAACTACACAACTTTTCTTTCCATATTTTCTAAAATTCCCTACCATTTCAAAATAATACAAAAATCCCTCTTTTCCTCTTTTTCTCTCCTTTTTCGAATACATTATTCACAACCCTTCCAATCCAACGATTTTGTTCCTATTTTCACGCCTAAAATCACTCTCATATATTGGCAGTTACATTCATCACTTCATTTTTGAATTCAAATCTATTCTCTCTCCAGTTCATCAATTTTTAGTTCCAAAAGAGGTAGAACTATTTTTCATCATTTTTTTTCTTCCCAGTTCTTCGATTGTCATTTTTTTTAGATTTTTCATCTACAATTTTTGATACATATGGATTATGCTCCTCTTTTAGTATGGTACCTTGTGTATTTGATTCTGACGATGAATTTTTGTGTGAAAATAGATCTAATCAACGAAACGATCCACTAATCATGAAGAATTTGAGAGCGGAGAAGTCGAAAAAAGGATGCATACTCAAGTTCTAAATCTATTATTGAAAAAAAAACTCAAAAAAGAAAGAAAAATGTTGGATCAGTCATTACATGTTCTTCACTACCAAAATATACATATTTTCAATGTATCTCGTTTATTTTGATTGTTAAATTAGTTTTTGTTAGTTTTATTACTGATCCAATACATCACTACTACAATAGTCTTTTGTTTTGTGCAATGTATCATGTTCATATTTAAGGTATTGATACATAACTCTAATGTTGAATCTTCAATTAGTGTTTATCATGTTCAATATAAATGTACTTGATTCATAAACACTACATAATGTATCATTTACATGTATCAAGTTATCTAATGTATTTTCAATCTTGATACATAAATCATTATGTTGTATAACTAGAGAACTGTATATCACATTCAACAATAGGTATATTATATATATAGGTGGCAATCTTTTACTACTAGATACATATACCCAAAATTATTCAATAGAAGGCTATGTATATGTAAATATTACCCAATAAATACACTTGATTTATAAACTCTTTATGTTCTATAGCTAAGGCAATGTGTATCAAGTTAATTGATACGTGCATGATACATAATATATATCAAATTCAATAGTTTTCAAACTTCATTACATATATCATATACATGTCAACTGATCACCACTGTGTTATGTATCACACACAAAAAATGCTATTGAAATAATTACATATATAATGTATCTTTTATAAAATACGATATCTCTCATAATATATCATGCATTAATTTTTAGGCATGATACGTAAATTTGATGTATCTGATACATAGCAATATCACACAAACATGTATCCATCAAAGTTATGTATCTCTTTAGCCGTTTTGTATGTTGTATCAATGCATAGCCAGAGTTTAGTGCACTGAACTACCCTTTATTTGGATAATTTTCTTGTAGGAGAAAGAACGAAGGTACATGCCAAACATGTATATGCAGTCTAGCGCTAGAGAAGGCGGGACTTGAGCTAGTAAATCAGAACCAGTTGTTGTTGGATGCTGAAACATAACATCTCTACAAGTTGAAGTAGAAGAATCATGAAAAAATATCCCTTGCTCACATCTCTGCATATTTTCCTCAACTCCACCACAACAACAACAAATTCATTCAAAAAAACCTACATTACACATAATTACACAAGGGTTTTTTGTTGTGGAAAGATGTAGTCCGTATCAATGCATAGCGGATTCACATACAAGAAGAAAAAATTTGATTTTTTTGGTTTGTTATGCTATATGATTGAATCCTTGACAGTAATTTGGAATGGAATAACGTAATTTATGGGATCTTAATTTGATTTTCAGTTCCCTTAATTAGAGCAACAGATGGGTACTATGAGATCTTAATTTGATTTTCAGTTTTTTCCCCCCCTTAATTAGTGCAACAGATTGATACATAATGGATCAACAATAATGTATCCGAATCCTTAGTTATGTATCCGGATTGCCTAAAAAACATGGAATTTGTGTAATTAGAAAAAGAATAGGAATAGAATGTAATTTATGTTTTATACTATGTGATTTATGCAAGTTATACAAAGATAAATGCACAAAACAGCCCAATCCCAAAACACATAGAATGATAAATGAAAATAACATCACAAAACCCACAAAAAACATTGCTAACATAAGTATATATAGTTCTTTAAATAACATGATTCCACAATACTTTTGTAGCTTACTTTCACTCTTCATTGGAATATTTCAATGTTCAACCATTTGTATTTACAGTATAAACTACCACTAAGTCAAATGGTCAAATTTGCACATTCTTGCCAACTACAATATATAGAAGATTGATATATTTAAATATAGGGTTCTTGTGAATGAAGAAAAAAATTGACAAAAAATAAATATATTTGAACAAAGGTAGTTTAATCAACTCGGATTTGTCGTTGATTTATTATTCCAAATTAAAATTATGAACAAAAAGGAAACAAAAAAACACTATTTAAAATGACAACGTATGGAGACCCAAACTTGGTAGAAATAGAAGTAAACCTTACTGGGAAAAAAAAAACGAAAAAGCTCAATAAAGTATGAAATTAAATAAAAATTTCTTGGGCAGTGTGAAATAAATAATAATTACAACTTGGACTTTTCAGAAGTGATTTAAGTTTTAAACAGTTGTGGTTTTAAAAGTATTAAAAATGGTTTTACTTTTGAGGGTAATTTAGGTACACGAAATAAATGAATTTACCCAAACGCCCTTAACTTTTCAACAAAATTACGAATTTACCCAAACGCTCTTAACGTTCTTATAATTAGGTTTGACGGTATATATATCTATTTATTTTTAAGAAATAGTCATTGCGAGTAGATATTACCGTTATAATACTATCAAAATTTACTAAATCCAACTCTTCACAAAACACTAGACTGCCTTGACCTGTTGACCATGTGATAAATATAAAAAATTAAAACTCTTTCCAGAAAAGAAAAGATCCCATAGATAGATCACGTGCAAATTAAATATCTTCCCTTAATTACCAAACATATCTTAGATGACAACTTCTTAATTATTTCATTTCTCCCCAACCCCACTTCCACATGTTCCCTAAGTCAACAATCATATTGTATAATGTGTTTTTTTCTTATTAGAAATAATAATATAGACATCTTTAAATTCCATTTATCTTTCAAGAAGAAGAAGAAGAAAGAGAAAAATGGAAGGGAAAATTCACAATTTCATTGTTGTATGGACTATTGTCTTAGCAAGTTTATGTTATTCTCACACCATATCCAAATTCATCCCCAAAGGCAAATCAAGATTTGTGGCTATATTTCCAATAATTTGTCTATTTTTCATTCTTCCTCTTTATCTCACCTCCATTAATTTTGGTTGCACTACTTCTTTCTTCATTGCATGGCTAGCCACTTTCAAGATTCTTCTTTTTTGTCTTTGGTAAAGGTCCTTTATCATCAACCCGACCTCTACCACTATCAACATTCATTCCCTTGGCTTGTTTGCCAATTAAGTTTCAAAAAAATTCAACTAGTGATAATGTTGAAACCACAAAAAAGGCTACAAATTCAACTTTCAATCTTGTTACCAAGATTGCACTTTTAGCCACTTTGATAAGGGTGTATAATTATAAAGACAATTTACATCCAAAAATCATTCTATTTTGTTATTGCCTCCACATTTACTTCATGCTAGAGATCATATTGATCATGGTTAGCGCCACAGTCCGAAGGGTGAGTCGAGTCGAGCTCGAGCCACCCTTCAAAGAGCCTTACCTAGCTAGCTCACTTCAGGATTTCTGGGGCAAGAGGTGGAACCTCATGGTAACCAATATACTCCGTCCAACCGTATATGACTCTATACATTCGATGGTGGCAGACAGGATCTCGAGGAAGTGGGCCCCACTTCCAGCTGTGATCGCGACGTTTTTCGTCTCGGGGGTAATGCATGAGCTGATTTTCTACAACAATGGAAGATTGAAACCTAATGGTGAAGTCATGATGTTCTTTCTCATTCATGGAGTGGCTTTGAGTCTTGAAATTGTTATCAAGAAAATTTTCAAGAGCAACTTACATAAATGACTACATTTATAGGGTTATTGAAGTTCAATAGCTATAAGTATGTTATTTACTAAAAATGACTACATTTTATATGAATATCTAGCTGTATTTGTATATTTTTTTTAATTATACAGTGATACAATTAGAATTATAGTGCATTAAATAAGGTAATTGAATTCCTTTAATTAGGTCATGAAATTTCAACTTTCCGTTATTACATTAACAACTAATGATTACAGAGTTAATGTGTATACTCTTGGATTCCAATTACTGTTAAAATTTTTTGGATACATTGTATTCAAATTTTCATTGTCGCTATTATTCTTGTTCAAGCGTAAAGGTATTTCACATAAAATTCTTTAGTTAAATTGGTTTATTGTAATTGTGAATGAATCTTGTTTGTTTCGATTTCAAATACGCGAACTCCATGACAAGCATAACTGTATCCCTAAGATTGCTCAATACAATTGTGTTGATATATCAATACAATTGGACAATCTAGAAAAAAATGACAATGAACTATACTACAATATGATTATCCAAATGTATATGTATTTCTATAAAAAAATAGATGCATTGTATAAGTATACATTCAAATCTATGTAATGTATTTATGTATCCAAATGCACTTGTATTTTCAGTTGGATAATCCATGAAAAAATAACAAGTATTCAAATGTATATGTATTTTACTGTGTTCAACATTCAAATACAATTATATGTGTGTAATCAAAAGAATAAAATGTATTCATGTATTTGATTACCTAGTCAATGCATATACTCTTGGATTTCAATTAGTTTTAAAAAAATTAGATACATCGTATACACATTTTCATTGTCGTTATTGTTCTTGTTCAAGCATAAAGGTATTTCACATAAATTTCTTTAGTTATATTGATTTATTGTAATTGTGAATGAATCTTGTTTGTTTCGATTTCAAATACGCGAACTCCATGACAAGCATAAATGTATCCCTAAGATTGCTCAATACAATTGTGTTAATATATCAATACAATTGGACAATCTAGAAAAAAAAATGACAACGAACTATACTACGATATAATTACCCAAATGTATATATATTTCACTCTATAAAAAAATAGATGTGTTGTTACGTATACATTCAAATCTATGTAATTTATTTATGTATCCAAATGCACTTGTATTTTCAATTGGACAATTCACAAAAACTAACAAGTATTCAAATGTATATGTATTTCATTTTGTTCAACATTCAAATACAATTATATGTGTGTATCAAGAAAACGAAATGTATTACCTCATTTGTATCAAAGTGCTTTTAAATTTTTTTAGATGTGTTGTATACATATACATTCAAATCTATGTAATGTATTTATGTATCCAACGAAATTGTATATTTGAATGCTGGTGAAAATAACTTCTTCAAACAAAACCCTACGAAAATCGAGAAACATATATATGTATACAAATACAAACTTCATATAAACGAGAAAAAAATGCAATTAGAAAATACCCAATGAACATGAATTACGAAAATCGAGAAACATAACATATATATGTATACAAATACAAATTTCATATAAACGAGAAAAAAATGCAATTAGAAAATACCCAATGAACATGAATCACAAAAATCGTTCCTACAATCATGCAAATGATCTTGAATTAGAAGAAAATTGGGGAGGGGGAGATAATAAAAAGAGACATTGATACATGTATATTAAAAGAGAAAAATATTGAATAAGGTAAGTATGGGGAACATAACACCATAAAACGTGCACATTGCATTTATTAGGTGTGTAGTGATATTTTTCCTATTTAATAATTGTTTAAATACATATAAAAAAAAAAAATTTAAAAAATGACAATTCATGGTTAATTAAGTTTGCTAATTAATATGTAAGTATATCCATATTGCTTAAAAAAAAAAAAATGTAGCTATATACATTGAATATAAATTGATGTTTGCTATATTCTGTAGTTTTTCCAATTTTCAATGGAAAATTTTTGGTTCCTAGGATTATTTCAGGTCCATTAGCACTTGGTTTTATAATTTTCACAAGTTTTTGGTTGTTTTTTCCACCTTTTTTGAGAGGTAATACCGAGCTTAAAGCATGTACCGAATTTATTGCTTTCTTAGAATTTATTAGGTATGGCAAATTAATTAGTCCTACCAATATAACTTGTCCACTTCTATAAGAAAAAAATATTTATTTTATGGTGGACTAATTATGATTGTATGAGTTATGATGGAATTAATTAATTTGAATGGCATGTGAGATTTCTTAATTTTTTGGTACTTTTGAAAAGATTAAAATGGTACATTAGCTTACAATATTTTAAAAGCAATTGCACTTAAGTGTGCATAGTCTTGAGAGCGCATTTCACCCCTTAGTAGAGTCACTGCATCCCTTTATTTTAATCGAGGTTTCATATATAAGTTTGAAAAATAACAGTTCCCTTTTAATTAGGCCATACACGACCAATCTGGATTAATCGAACCAGTCATGAGTTCTGAATATCAAATTATTATTATACGCAACAAAAAAAGCTTTTTCTTGAAAAGAGAATTTTGAAATTAAAAGTTCTATAATTTGAGGTTGTTCTATTTCAATGTGAACAATTTATAACTAGTGTTACATGAATGGACAAGTGATATTGTCAGGACTAACTAGTTTACCATACCTAACAAATTCTAAAAAAGCAATAGATTCATTACATCCTTTGACATCTGGCTTACCCCTCAATAATGGTGGAAAAAACAACCAAAAACTTGTCAAAATTATAAATCCTAATGCTAATGGACCTGAAATAAACCTAGGGACCAAAAATTTGTCATTTAACAATTTCTTGACCATAATTTCAATACTCAAAGCTACACCATGAATAATAAAAAAACATGTGACCTCCCAACTAGGCTTCTCTCTTGAAATGTAGTAAAAAATCAGCTCATGCATTAACCCCGAGACGAAAAACGTCGCGAGCACCGCGGGAAGTGGAGGCCCACTTCCTCGGGATTCGGTCCAACATCAACGACCGAACAGGGTCGTAGACGGTTGGACGAAGTATATTGGTTACCATGAGGTTCCATCTCTTGCCCCAGAAATCTTGAAGTGAGCTAGTCTTGTAAGGTTCATCAAAAGGTGGTTCTAGTTCGACTCGGCTCGCAACTCGAACCATAGTACTAACCATGGTTAATAAAATTTCTAGGAAAAAGTAAATGTGGAGGCAATAACAAAAGAGAAGGAGTTTTGGATGTAGATTGTCTTTATAATTATACACCCTAATCAAAATGGCTAGAAGTGTAATCTTGGTAACAAGATTGAGAGTTGAATTTGTGGTCTTTTTTGTGGTTTCAACATTATCACTAGTTGAATATTTTTGAAATTTTATAGGCAAACAAGCCAAGGGAACGAATGTTGAAAGTGGTAGATGTGGGATTGATGACAAAGGGCCTTTACCAAAGGCAAAAAGAAGAATCTTGAAATTGGCTAGCCATGCAATGAAGAAAGAAGTAGTGCCACCAAGATTGATAGAGGTAAGATAAAGAGGAAGATTGAAAAATAGACAAACAATTGGAATTATAGCCACAAATCTTGATTTGCCATTTGGAAAGAATTTGACAATTGTGTGAGAATAACATAAACTTATTAAAACAATAGTCCATACCACTATGAAATTGTGGATCTCCCCTTCCATGTCTTCTCCTTCTTCTTCTTGGAAAAATATGGCTTTAACTAAGATATAATTTTAGAAAGAAAGGGGACATATGGAAGTGGGGTGGGGGTGGGGGTTCACATCATTAAATTGAGTCTTTATTCTAAGATATGTTTTATTGCACATGATGAAGGAGATCTTGTATAATATAAAGAAATCTATTCTTTTTATACTAATAATAATTTGATTTATAATAATTTAATGTAATCAAATTATTTAAAAACCAATAAATATATATATATAGGTAATCTTCTATGGAATTAACTTTTATCATTATAATGGTGTAAAGAAATATTCGACTAAA
Organism: Solanum piurae; assembly: GCA_029582685.1. Classification (NCBI taxonomy): domain Eukaryota; kingdom Viridiplantae; phylum Streptophyta; class Magnoliopsida; order Solanales; family Solanaceae; genus Solanum; species Solanum piurae. The sequence continues at coordinate 9,149 of JAJOOO010001600.1, forward strand.
CACGCTATTATAAAAGTGGCTAAGTTAAATTATACGTACATTTTAAATCTTGAATTCGTTTTTGTTTCATCCCAACTTCTTTTTAATCATGGAAGTCTTATGAAACCTTATCACAAGTATTTTGTGATAAATTAAAATCAGACAAACAAATTAAAAAATGGAGTATATTTTTTCTTGCCATTAATTTTTTTGAACTTTTTTGTTGGGTCCAAATAGCAGAGTGTAATAAAAGCAATGTTAGTCAAATTTGGAAGTCTGTTCTTCACCTACATTTGGAGTCCGCTCTCTTTTCTTGAATATTGGCCCCAAGTGTCACGTTCATCATAGCTTATAACATTTTGTTGACCGTTTTAATAAACACAAAATAGAAAGAAAAAAAAATGAAAAAAAGTTGAATTTTATAGTCTTAAACTAATAAATTTGTACCAATATTTCCTTTGATAGTTGAAATTAATAGAATTTTCCATCTCGATGTTACTAAAGTTTAATACAATATAATAGTCCATACAACAACGAAATTGTGAATCTTCCTTTCAATTTCATTCTTCTTGCAAGATGATTCCAATTAAAAAACATTAATAGAGCATTTTTGCTATTTATGATACAACATATTTTGTTGTGTGGAGAATATAGAAGACATATGGAAGTGGGGCCTGAGAGAAGGTTCACCTCTAATCCGTGTTGGTGTGTCCGCATCCTTTTGAGTGAATGAGAAAAAGAGAATTTTTTGAAGTAACTCTAATGAAATAGTTTTTCATTGCCTTAGGGCTAGTGATTATGAAATGAATTTTTGATATTTCCCACCTAAGATATTGTCATTTAAAATTGCTTTAATTTCTTAGAAAAATAACAATAATCTAGCCATATGTAAATTTTAAATAATTTTTAAAAATCGATATATATATATAAGAGGGGTGCTAGTGCTACCCACGACTATCTCGTGTCATTCCTTTCATTTTCAAGTGTTCCAATTTAATATTGAAAGCATAACTTATTTATTTATTTACAACAAATTGAACAATTATTCTTTCTATTTTATTTTCCAAGTCTTTAAAACTGGGATCTGATGTTATCTATAGAGCATGGACTTTTTAGATTCAAATGTTTGACATTTAAACTAATAACATATGTTACATACATTACTTGTTTTATATATAAGAGATTATGTATAGTTGGATATTTAAATAATCTCAATAATGACATGCTTGTTTGCGATGAAGTCAAATAAGATTAAACGGTAAGTAGTTAAATATTCTTTATTGAAGGTATATAGAAAATTCTATTGCTTATGTAGGTTAAAATTATTTTTTATATAAATAATTTAAGTCTTGAACACTATTCGTCAAAATTTCTAGCTTCATCATCGATTGTCTTGATCTTGTGCAATACAGTCAGACCTCTCTTTAAGAGTCATTCATTATAATAACATTTTACTATAACAATGAAGATTTCTTTGAGATTGACTTTAATATTATGTTATATTATATGTTTTCTAAAATTAACAATAAAGAAATCTAGATATATAAATGATGTCATTATAGAGAAGTTTGATCATATATATTTCCTAATTAATAATCATATGATGACTAATCTTATGTGACATCAAAATATTCCTTGCCTCCCTAGGTTGACAATCATAACATTTTTTTTTTCTAATTAGAAACAAAGAAGCTATCTTTAAATTCAAGCCATCTTTCAAGAAGTAGAAGAAATTAACAAAGAAATGGAAGGGGAAATCCACAATTTCATTGTGATATGGACTATTGTCTTAACAAGTTTATGTTATTCTCACACAGTTGTCAAATTCTTTCCAAATGGAAAATCAAGATTTGTGGCTATAATTCCAGTTGTTTGTCTATTTTTCATTCTTCCTCTTTATCTTACTTCTATCAATCTTGGTGCCATTACTTCTTTTTTCATTGCATGGCTAGCCACTTTCAAGCTAATTCTTTTTGCTTTTGGTAAAGGCCCTTTGTCATCAACCCCACCTCTGTCACTTTTAACATTCATTCCATTGGCTTGTTTGCCTATAAAGTTTCAAACACCATCAACTAATACCACTCAAAGGGGTACAAAATCAACTTTAAATGTTGTTATCAACATTGCACTTCTAGCTATTTTGATATGGGTGTATACTTTTAAAGCCCATTTACATCCAAATATTATTCTCCTTTTATATTGTTTCCACATTTATTTCTCCCTAGAAATAATCTTGACCATGGTTAGCACCATGGTTCGAGTTGTAAGTCAAGTCGAGCTCGAGCCACCCTTTGATGAGCCTTACAAAACTAGCTCGCTTCAAGATTTCTGGGGTAAGAGGTGGAACCTCATGGTAACTAAACTACTCCATATGACCGTTTACGTTCCTGTTCGGTCGATGATGACAAACAGGATCTCGAGGAAGTGGGCCCCACTTCCTGCGGTGATCGCGACGTTCTTCGTCTCGGGGCTAATGCATGAGCTGATTTTCTACAACATTGGAAGACTAAAGCCTAGTGGAGAAGTCACATGCTTCTTTATCATTAATGGGGTGGCTTTGACAATAGAAATTGTGATCAAAAAATTGTTGAATGGCAAAGTTTTGGTTCCTAAAATTATCTCAGGACTATTAGCATTAGGATTTATAATTTGGACAAGTTTTTGGTTGTTTTTTCCACCTTTTTTGAGGGGTAAAGCAGAAATTAAAGCATGTACTGAATTTATTGCTTTCTTAGAATTTGCTAAGTATGGTAACCTAGTTAGTCCTACCAATATCACATGTCCACTAGTACTATAGTCTATAAGACTACTACTAGTCATGCTTGAATAAAAATACATGTCTCTTTATCTTAACAAGGTTGTAGTAAGGTCTGCATACACTTTATTCTTTCAGACCTTATTTAGTAGAATTTCACTGAATATGTTATTATTGTCATTTGACTTCAAAAACAACAATCAAATGTTACTCTCATTTGATATCAAGGCAAATAGAGCCAGAATTTGCACTAAGAAGGTTCAAAATATGAAGAAATAAATGTACAAAGAAGTAGAAGGGGTTTTCTCTGTATCCCTAAACAATGTCCTATATACACATAAAAAATTATTTTAACGATATATAAAAAGTGCAATTTTTCATTCAAAGTTTTTTTTTCGAACTCTATTGACCCTACCTAGCTCCGTATGTAGGCCCAATGCCACTATTAACCCGCTTAGTAGCTTATAAACTAAAATGAACTTAAATCCGCCTGATGTGTTTTATGCTTTGTTTTCTTTTTAACACATTCCCTTGGTTTGTTTGCCTAAAAAGTTTCAAATATCATCAACTAAAACCATTCAAAAGAGTACAAAATCATCAACTCTAAATCTTGTTACCAAGATTGCACTCCTAGCCATTTTGATAAGAGTGTATAACTATAAAACCCATTTGAATCCAAATAATTAATCTCTTTTTAAGCCGCCCTTTGATGAACCTTACAACTTACAAGACTAGCTCGCTTCAAGATGTCTAGGGTAAAAAGGTGGGAACCTCATGATAACCAGCCTACTCCATATGATATGTGTGAATCTCCAAATTTAAAAGGTGTCACATAAATAAGAATAGGGGAATATTGTCTTATGTTAATTGTTATGTGTTGAGATTGATTAAAATCAATCAAATGATCCTTTAAGCGGGGTCATTTAGTTTAGAGACAAGTTATGCTAGAATTGATTAGTATAATGCGAGATTAATTAATAATACTTCATTCGATGAATGTTTTACAACGTTCTCTATAGTACATGCATAAGAACCCATAGGGTGGTTAAATCAGCCAGTACATGATTTATATCCAACTCGTTCTCAGCCCATTTTAGCCCGTTCAAATGTAATTCAGCACGTCCATTTGACACGCCTACTTGATGAATTATCTCGAAAATGTTGAATTCACAGCCCTAGTGACATCCTTAAAGAATGCACCAATTGCTTCATACTCTGCAAATGCTCTAACATCAGAATTACACCGTAACAATTGAGGAAAAAACAGCCAGAAACCCGTGATCATAACGAATCCAATGGTCAAGATTGTCCCAATAATCCGTGGTAGCTTAAATCTACCATTGATCACCTTCTTAGCATAAATCTCGATGTTTAAACACACTCCATGTAGCAAAAAGAACCAAGTGATCTCCCAAGTGGGGTTAACCCGGCCCAAATAGTAAAATATCAGCTCATGCATTAGGCCCGAAACAGCGAATGTAGCCATCACCGCGGGAATTGGGGCCCACTTCCGGCCCAAAATGTTCGCGGAGAGGCTTAGAATGGGCTTGTATATAGTGGGCCTAAGGATACGAGTGACGATGAGATTCCAACGCCGACCCCAAAAATCTTGTAGTGAAGTTGATAAATACGGTTCGTTGAACTGTGGTTCGAGCTGAAGCCCGAGAAGCCCACGGGCCAAGCCCGAAACAATAGCTAGAATAATATCTAAGCTAAGGTAAATGTGGAAGCAATATATGACCATAATGATATATGGATGTATATAATCACTATAGTCATAAACTCTAATAATTAAAGCAAAAAGAAGTGTCTTTATGCCATAATTTAACTTTTGGCCTTTGTTGGAGTTTGCAAAAGAGGGAATTGGACTTTCTTGAAAATGGCCACTTTGTGCAAACTCCTTTCCTTTTTGCACAATAGAACCATTTTCAACGAACTTTTTAGATGGGATTTCATAAAAATATCTATCTTGAAAAGGGTTGTTTTCAATTTTATCATCTGAGTTTGGAAATTGAGTTTCTTGAAAATGGTCATTTTTTGCAAAAGCCCTTTTTTCAGATGAATTTAGAGATGGGGTTTCTTGAAAATGACTATTTTGATGAAAATTATCTCTATTAACCTCATTTTCCACATAAAGTTGAGATTTTTGTTGAATCTTGATAGGTAAACAAGCAAGAAATACAAATTTAATAATAGAAAGTGAAGAATCAGAAAGTGGACCTTGGTCAAAAGCAAGTAAAATAAGTTTAAAATTACAAAGCCAAGAAATGAAAAAACCAGTGTTACCACAAAGATGAACAGAATTGATTTTAAGTGGAACATAAAGGAAAAAAAATATCGCAGGTAAAAAAGAAAAGAGCCTAAATAAACCTTTTGGAAGAATTTTAGATGATAAATAGCAATAACAAAGTGATACATAAATTAATAACCATACCTTAATAAAACTTTCAATTTCTCCTTCTATCCAATATTTGATAACATCCTTGATATTTCCCTCCATAATATAACTTTGTTATTTATTTGTATAATAAAAAAAATTCTTTCTTTTTATTGGTTTTGGTTTGGGAGGAACAAATGTGAAGAAGTTAAAAAGATGGAGAACACAAAAAGTTGTGCTATGAAGGAGACATGTGACAAAATTCTGGATCTACTCGAACTTATTTTAATCAAGTCCACAAAATTATACTATATAGGAAAACCAATTGATTTTTGACACGTCATCTTAGAAATTAAGTAAACATCTTAGTATAAAAATAAAAATCTCTTACCGATAAAAATGAAGATCTCTTACGTATAAAAATAAATTTAGAAAGCTCAAATTAAATACGTTTTAATAACTCAAGATTCAATATTAGAAAAGGAATTTGAGGAGAAGACGGAGCAATCTACATCTCGATCATCCAATTCACTCTAACATACCATTAATAGTTGAAGTTTTATTTTTCATAGTTATTGATCAATAAATATTCTAGTAGTAATTAAAGAATAATTAGTTGAAATTTGATAATGAATTCATGACAATTGAGTAGTGGATTAATAATTTAAAAATTGCAAGACTGTTTTCATGTCTTATTATTTTAAAATTAACCAGCCAGTTTTGAATATGTTAATATCTTCAAGTCAACATTCAAACATGGAATGCTTCTTTGTAAAGGAATTGTTTAGATCATTTTAATTAAACTAATATAAGTAATATTATCTGCACCCAATATGAATGGTAAAAATGGAAATATATAGGTTGACTAGTATTTTGAAGTTTGTGGGTTGAGCAGTAAGTATTTTTTATTTTTATCAAGAGTTTTGAATTTAAATTTTATTTACGAAATCTTCAAAATGAGACTTCTCAATTAGAATTTAGGTAAGTCGGATCTCAAAATAAATTCCACCCACTATTGATCCACAACTCTCACATGTCACTACAAGTCAAAATTTCTGTATTACAAAATATAAAATCATCAAATTGCTAAAGAAATTGTCAACGCCCACCACCAATATTTTTGGGGATTTTCCAAGATTCTTACATATTTTAAAGAGATCTCACCCGAATAATCGGTCAGAATTATTATTTTCTTTTTTTAGTTATACATGTGTTGCGTTCTTATCACTAAAGCAAAGCCCCGGATGATGATGTGAAACTCTTAAGGGTCGTTTGGTACGTGGGATAAAGCATCCCAGGATAAAATTTGAAATTAACTTTATCCCATATTTGATTTAAGGTATTAGCTAATCCTGGGATTGTTTTATCCCGATATTTGTAAACAGTGTGATTACTATCCCATATAGAAGGCGGGATAAAGATATCCCATGATTTAAGGTATTAGCTAATCCAGGGATTGAGGCAACTTTTATTTGTTTTAGTAGCGGTTATGGTTGCCACTAATACTTACTTTTAGCGGCGACTATTATTTGTTTTAGTGGCGGTTTTAGTTGCCATAATACTTACTTTTAGCAACAACTTCTATTTGTTTTGGTGGCGGTTTTAGTTGCTACTAATACTTTCTTTTTGCGGCGACTTTTGTAGAAATTAGTGGCTGTTATAGTCGCCACTAATACATTCTTTTAGTGGCGACTGTTATTTGTTTTAGTGGTGATTATAGTTGCCACTAATACATACTAATAGTGGCGACTTTTATTTGTTTTGCGGTGACTTTTGTAGAAATTAGTGGTGGTTATAGTTGCCATTAATACATACTTTTAGCGGTGACTGTTATTTGTTTTAGGGAAACTATAGTTGCCACTAATACTTTCTTTTCGCGGCGACTTTTATAGAAATTATTGGCGACTTTAGTTGCCACTAATACATACTTTTAGCAACGACAATTATAAGATTTAGTGGCGACTTAAGTTGCCACTAATACTTACCTTTTAGCGGCAACTCTTATTTGTTTTAGTGGCGACAAAAGTTGCTACTAATACTTATTTTTAGTGGCGACAATAGTTGTCACTAATACTTATTTTTAGTGGCGACTCTTATTTGTTTTAGTGGCGACTATAGTTGCCACTAATACTCTCTTTTGGCCGCAACTTTTACAGTAATTAGTGGCGACTACAGTTGCCACTAATACTCACTTTTAGCGGCAACTTTTATGTGGTTTAGTGGTGACTACAGTTGCCACTAATAATTGCTTTTAGCGGCGACTATAGTTGCCACTAATACTTTCTTTTGACCGCAACTTTTACAGGAATTAGTGGCGACTACAGTTGTTAGTCGCCACTAATAATTTCTTTTAGCGGCGACTTTTATTTTTTTTAGTGGCGGTTATAGTTGCCACTAATACTTACTTTTAGCGGCGACCTTTATTTGTTTTAGTGGCGGTTTAAGTTGCCACTAATATTTACTTTTTGCGGCAACTCATATATTATTTAGTGGCGATTTTATTTGCCACTAACACTTACTTTTAGCGTTTACTCTTATTTGTGTAGTGACTGGTTTACTTGCCACTAATACTATATTTTAGCTGCCATAGTTTTTTAATCTAAGGGCTGTTTTAGTGTCCATTAATACAATCTTTTAGCGGCAATTGTTTTATGATTTTGTGGCGGTTTTAGTTGCCACAAATAATAACTTTTAGCGATGTTTGTTATGTGAATTTGTGGCGCATTTTTGTTCCATTAAATCTTTCTTTTAGCGGCGACTAATAAGAATTAGTGGCGGTTTAGTTTCCACCAACACTATCGTTTAGCGACAGTTATTCTATGATGTAGTGGCGGTTTTAGTTTCCAATAATACTAACGTTTAACGGCAACTTTTATGTGAATTAGTGGCGGTTTTAGCTGCCACTAATATTAACTTTTAGCGGCATCTTTTTTTTATAATTTGGTGGCAACGGCAACTCTTATATGTGTTTTTGCGCCTGTTTTAGTTGCCACCCACGGATACTACCTTTTAGCAACGTATTATATATATATATATATATATATATATATGTAAAGGAGGTAATAGTTGCCACTAATACTATTTCTTATTGTCTATTAGTATTTGTATTTGCGGCGTCTTTAGTTGCTACTAATACTATCTCTTAACTATTAGATATATTCGTGGTGTTTAATTTGCTGCTAATACTTACTTTTAGGGGCAACAACGACTAAAGTTGCTGCTAATACATACTCTTAGTAGTGACTAATTGTGGCATTCACAGGGACTAGGACGAAATCAATGTGTCAGATTGATGCTATCTCTAAGGAAGAAGAACATATTTCTTTTTTACAATGGTTCTCTACAAATGTGCCCAGCCACCTTCAGCTTTAGCAGCCCGTCTAAATTTATGACTATCACGGATGCTCCTTGCCTAACTCATACATCACGTGTTCGGCTCTTCTACCCTTCTCCACTATACAAGGCTTTTTGTTTTCATTTGGTTTCCCCAAAAGTGTTGTGCCAAAATAGAGTGCAATCGTCGGAGGATAATGGATATACTCTTTTCCGCTTAAATACCATACATTTTTATTTACAATAAGGTTTGAATCCATGACGTGCCCAATTTCCTACACATTATGTGTTGCGTTCTTATCGCTAAAGCAAAGCCTCGGATGACGATGTGAAACTCTTAAGGGTCGTTTGGTACGTGGGATAAGGCATCCCAGGATAAATTTGGAATTAACTTTATCCCATATTTAATTTAAGATATTAGTTAATCCTGGAATTGTTTTATCCCGATATTTGTAAACAATGGGATTACTATCCAATATAGAAGGCGTGATAAAGATATCCCATGAATATCTTTGTTTATCATATCCTGCGTACCAAACAACCACATGACATGTATTTTTAGGTATGCCATACATTTACATGAGGCATAATCTCAACAAAAGTAAAATATAAGAACCAAAGAGCTAACCATACAAGTTTCAATCTTTTGTAGGTTCTTCTTACCAAGCAAAATCATGAACAATCATGACAATGCATGAATGTCAAGTTCAATTATGGGGGAAAATGAAGGTGGAAGAAGTGGTTGAGAAAGCAAAAAGAAAATAACAAAGTAACTAAAGTCAAGGGAGAAAAGTAGCTAAAGAACATAACTTTGACAAACTTTAGTTGTAAGGTAAGTAAAAGAATGCAATATCATAATGAGGAAATAGAAAGAAAAAAATAGCATGACGGTCGTGCTCGTCTTGGACCTGACCGTGCCCTTTTAGGCTAGCCGAGCTCATGCAACGCCGACATCAATGAGGAATGCACATTATCTTTCTCAAAAGAAATGGAAAAAAAGATTAAGAATTTGATGAACAAAATATCTAGATTCTTGAAAAGATTTCTTCACAGTTTTACAACATTCAAAAGGCACACTTATGCACATGAAACTTGATAGAGAGAGGCAAAAAAAGAGAGATTTTGATCATATAATCAATTGTAGCAGGTTGTTTTCTCTCTATTGCACCCTCTTTTATCTCTTCTGTAAAACTAGCAGGAAAAAAAAGTTGAGATAATTACGAAGAACGAAAACAAGTATAGCATTGGGCTCCGATTCATGTCATGGTGTTGTCGTTCATTTTTCCTGCCACTCTTTCTTGATTTCGAATGTATAGTTGATCTCCAAATAGCACTTGTTATCGTCATCAAGAAACTGCAGCGGAAGCAAACAACAAGAAAAATGACTTAATTAATATGGTATGCTTAGACGCACGCTTTAGTTGTGTCTTACCTACTAGGTCCCAAAAAACAAGTTGTCTGGTGTACGAAGGATCCAGCATTCACTCAGGGTCCAGGGAAGGGTCGCACCCCAAAGAGGTATTAAAGTAGGCAGCCTATCATGACACAAGCATCATTGGCTGATTCCACCTCACAAACCCGATAGTATTTTAGGTGGTCCTTTAATACAAGACTTAAAACTAGTCAAAACAAAAAGAGGTCACATGTAAAAGATAAAGGGACCATATGCAAAGAACTGCAACCTCACTATCAGTCTACCAAATTGAAGACAATAACGTCCGCCAAAATAATGCATGAGATAAGCTTGAAGATTCTCTCGTAACTATGCCATGCACAAAACTAGATTGAATGGTAGATATGGAATATGTTAAGAGCATTAATGAGAAAGAAATATTGCCTTTGTCCTTGCCGAGTAAGATCCTCTTGCGAAAATGCCAGAAGGGGTGGTTTCTTCTGGCATTTCGTGTGTATAAGGCTCCAGTTGCGGACTAAACGCCCCAATCATCTGTTTTGTGCTGTCAACTGAAACAACATTCGTGAAAAGGGAAAACGTTACCTAAAAGCATCAAGAATGAACTACATAGGCCTAAAAATGACATTCATATAGAAGTGGAAATGTGAAGGAACGGCATAGTACCTTTGATACCGGTTTTCCAAACTGCATTCCTGTATTTAAGACCTGTTACTATATTATTGTTGATCTGGAACGTAAATTTTAGGCTGTATTTACTCCCTTCTTTCAGAACAAACCATGGGCTCTTGGGATTTCCGTCCTCAGGGATAGGGAGAACAATATCAGATCTACCGGGCGACTTAATTGCAAGGCTCAAGATCTTCACTTCCGGATCCAAGGATTCTACATTATTCAGCAGTCACGGAAAGTGTCAAGATTTATACCAGCGCATAAACAGAAATGCTTCTAGTATGTGTCTAAAGGCTCATTGAGATTATATCAACCACAAAGTCCTACTGATAAGTTTCATAGTGTCAAAGTAAACAGAATAGACTAAACGAATAGAGGAAAATCGAGTAAAGAGATTTTTGGAGTTCCTCACCATAACATATCTTGAAAATGAAAGTAACATGGAAGGAGCTGTTCACTCACCAACAACAACAACACGGACCTTACCTCTACCTTGTGGAGGTAGAGAGGTTATTTCCGAAAGGCCCTCCACTCAAGTAATGAACACAAAATCAATATGAAAAGAAAATATAGAAGTAAAGAGGACATTTTACTCCTTCCATCCCAAAAATAATTGTCAAGTTTTGCCTTTTCACGAGTCAGTTTGACTAATCTTCATAGCTAAACTGAATTGAATTACTTCGATATTTTAAAATCTAAAATTTAGATACTCGAAAATTATACGAAAAGTATTGTAAGTTGCAATTCTTCTCATATCAAAAATACCTCTTGAAATGTTGGTCAAAGTTCATATAATTTGAATTTCGAGAAACGAAAAGCGATACGTATTTTAGTAGGGAGGGAGCAAAAAGAAGGGGAAACAATGGAGCAACGGTAAAGTTGTCTCCGTGTGACCTATAGGTAACATATTCGAACTGTGAAATCTGTCATAGGCTGCCTACATCATGGGGCAAGGTCCTCCCCTCTACGGGCTACCCCTTTTTCTCTTTCCTTAAAAACCAAAATAAGAAATTCAAGAAATTTTAAGGAGCAAATCTTGAATCAAAAACAATATTTACCTCCAACAGCATTGATATCCACACTTCCAAGGAGCTGCTCCTTCCATCTTCTCAAACTCTCATCATCCTAAAAGCAAATATTGAATCAAATAAAAACAAACAACACAAAATAAACATTAAAAAGGAATAAAGACAACATTTTTCTTTTCATTTCAAGAAAATTAAAAGGGAAGAATCAAAACAAACAGAACATTCAAAGAAACATTTAAGAAGGAACAAAGATGCAATCTTTTTTATCTTTCAAGAAAACAAAAAAAAGGTGAAATCTTTTTCATTCAACATCTGGTATCGGCATTGGGGTCCAACTAAATCAAAATTCACATCGAAAGTCTCATGAGGTCTAAAGCGTTCCCTAACTAAGAGGAGTCTAAAGATGCAATCTTTTTAATCTTTCAAGATAACGAAAAGGGGGGAGATTTCTAGTATCCACATTGAGACAGGATAAAAGTCCAACGAGGGCCAAAGCGCTCCCTAACTAAAACAACTCTAAAGATGCAATCTTTTTTATCTTTCAAGATAACTGAAAAAGGGAATCTTTCGAATTCTATATCCGATATCCACATTGAGTCCTGATCCAAATTCACACCTCAAAGCGCTTCCTAATTAAGACGACTCTATAACCAGCATGGCTCAAAACTCAAAAAATGTTAAAAATAAAAGAACTCAACACACCTTATCCTTTTCAAATGTTTCTTTGAGTGTACATTGAGGACCTAACTCAATCTTGTTATTAGCTTCATCATCATCCTCTTCATGATCAGTAGTATAAATAGAACTTTCACTCATTTGCCTATTAACCCTATTACCCTCAACAGGACCACCATCATTCTCAATCTCAGGGTCAAAATCAGCCACAATTCCCTTATTACCCTCAGAAATTGTTGCTGACCCTGCTTTACCTTCTACCTTATTATCATCAAAACCCATGTTCTTGCTGTTTTCAGCAACTCTAACAGCCAAGGACATTAACAAAAAAAACAAGTTTTCTTGGCCAAACAAACACAAAAATGAATTTAAAGAAAAGGGCTTTTTACTAGTTTTGTTCTAACTTATGACAAGAAAAGAACAGAACTAGAAAAACCCAAAAAGAAAAAACAACAACATTGAAGAAAGACTAAAAAGAAACTCCCTTTATAAAAAAACAAGAATTTATTTGGATCATTGTTGAAAAAAAAAATGATTTTTTTTAAAAAATATGCTTGGGTTGTGAGAAAATGGTCAAAAGTATTGCTTACTACAATGGTAAGAAGAAAAAGACGCCAAGAAAAAAAGTGAGAAAAATAAGGAGGGATTTGGTTTTTTTAAGGTACAAAATGGAAATGGTCTTGTGGTGATCCAAATATTGTGAGAATTAAAAATTGAAAAATATGAGTAATAATATAGTCTCGTTTCAACTTGTTTGTTTGGTTTTGACTTACAAAAAATTTTAAAAAGTAAAGAATATTTTTATCTTGTAATCTTAAACATATCACGTGAGACTCGCTTTAATATTTATGTTATGTTTTTCTTATTGTTTTCTATGTCTTCTTTACTTCTGTATTATTATGTTAGCTAATTTAATGTTCATTACTCAAATTGAAGATCTTTTGTAAATAGTCTCTCTATCTACTCAAGATAATGATAAGATTTGTATGCATTTATCCTCCTCAGACCCTTAACGAGTTGTCGAAAAAGAAAAGAGTTTTTAAAAAAAAATAAACTAAGAGAAGAGTAATAATTATAATATTTTAGTATAATATAAGATATAATAATAATAATAATAATAATAATAATAATAATAATAATAATAATAATGGTGGAGAGATCGTGAAGGTCACTTGGGAGACAGCTTAAGATTGGGTGTAAGAGAGGAATTTTAACTAATTTTTGGACCTCTTCTCTCATTGGACAATTATTCCTTACTTGAGGACTACGTGGATCTCTTCTATTGCATAATGTCTTTTACTCGTATCGATATTTGGATCTCGATTAATTTAAATTTGCTTGACAGGAAGCTTATTTAAAGGCACAAATATATGTTATTGATTTAATCGAATTTAGTAACTTTTAACTATATTTTATATTTGCCTTAAAAAAATGAGTGAATTGGATGCAGTAACAGTAAATGTTATTGTCAAAAGATTGTATATTTTTAAAATTTATGACCATAGTCTTTACTCATTTATTTATTTTCACGTGACTCAACATAAATGGCTTCAGAGAATTTATTATTGACACTGACAGAACCATATAGGGATTTTATCTAAGCCAACACTTAATTATTATTATTATAGATTATTGTTGTTATTTTTGTTGATATTGCTATTATTTTTGTTGTTGTTGTTGCATGACAATTGCATATACTATGTTTTTTTCGTATTTCATTACTTGATATGTACATATCTGTCTAAATTAAAATATACTCAGAGATTTTACAATTTATTGGCGTTAATACGTATTTTAAGTAGGTAATGAGTAATTGAAAATATCCACAAAAACTTTTTTAATATTCGAGTCAAAAGTTTCAATAGAAATATTTGTTCATGTGCTCAATCAAAATAGGACGTAATTTGAGTATCTAAAATAAAATTTACTAACAAATTTAAGAGACTATCAATATATTCCGTTTTTATTATTCGACAATATCAAGTATCAACTCAAATGCTTTAATGGATAATTCAAGTGAAATAATTTATTGAATAATTTCTTTAACTATATTGTTATTGCCCAAAAAAAAAAATGAGCTTGGTACTGGATAAATGTTGGAGAAAAGTATGAAGAAATAATTAGTAGGGTAGATAATGATTTTTGTAACTTACATCAATAAAATCTTGAGAATAAGAAGATAAGGATGAGTAATTATTTTACGTGATTGAATAAATTAATGGGGCTTTAAAAATTATTATTTCTATACGTGTTATCATGATTTTCTGGTATATTCCCATCGATTTATTTATAATTATGATAATTAGCATGATTAGTTGAAGTCCTAGAGGAATATTAATTATGATTCATAATTCACGCTAACATAATTAAGGAATATTGTGGAAACCTTTTTGTTTTCTTCTTTACTCTTCTATTTCCTCAATTAGAAGAGTGGAGACTCGAGAGTCTATCGAAAATAGTTTTTACACCTCAAACAAAATAGGAGTAAAATCTTTATATCTTCAAACCGCACTTATGCAATGATTATATTGATTATAATATTGTTGTTGTTTGATATCTATATTGAGGTTGCGATTAATCTGAATTATATCACGTAAGCCCTATTTAAGAGGAGAGCATTCATTACTAGGTCATTTTTATATAAAGGAACTCAAACCCGACACGGCTAATTAAGGAGTTGCGAAATTCTATTTAAATTATAATTTTGAGATTCTGATAAACAATGAATTTTTTTGTTGATCTCACTGCGATTCTTGATAGTAAAAGTCTAAAGACTTTATTTTGCTTTTCATTATGGCTAATGATGGTGAATTATGTTGTTGGTGGTCAAAGAAGTACTTACTAGACATGACATGTTTAAAATTATAATGTTGTCATTAATGGGGACAATCATTATTACCATGAACCAATTCAAATTATGGCACTTCTTCATATCGCAAATATAAATAACGATGATTATGTTTCAATTTCAAACAAGTTTTACGTTCATTTTCGCGTCATTATTTGAAGCATACATTCATCTAAAGCCATCGTAGCACGATCTCTTAAAGTGATGACTTTTAATAACATGAATTGGAAGAAAAATATATGACATTATGCCACAACTACTAGTAACTCAATATATTACAAAATTTTGTATATTCCCATTTCAAATGTTAAAAGATGAAATCAACATGAAGCTGATGAAACAATTTTCTATATTACGCCAACCTAAAAAGAGAGATGGAAAGTGGATTTTAGGTTCGATAGTCTCCAGAAGGTATTAGCCACCAGTGACCATACTTCCGTAAAATCTCCATTGGGTGGCCTTTTCTCCCACACTGAATGAAAAAGCAAGCTAACCAAAACACTAAAAATATCACAACACAAGGAGAAGAAAAGTACTTGCTAGTGAACGTATGAGTGATTAATCGCTTCCCCATTTTCTTGCTACGGTCTCTTTGGCAGAAACACGAGAAGGAACTTCTTCCGGAGATATGGTACCAAAGCTGTCTTGGCCAGCAGGATATACTTTTCTCATAATCTGTGATGTTACAAAGGTAAACCCGTTCCTTGCTCCGCGTAGAGTGAACAGCAGAGGGTTGAATATCACAGCAAGCATCACATCGCCTTTTGTAACTATCAAGTACTGCAAATTCAAACACGGTGTACTGATGAATAAGAGACAAGTAGAAGTGCGGAATAATATTATTAATTGAAATCTTTTAAGTACAAAAGAAACTCCTATCCTTTTGTTTCATTTATGAAGGTGTTTGGCTGAGCACAGAGTTTCAGTAAAAAAGGAAAAACATTTGAAGTTTGTGGTCTCAAACGTGCCGTCATGTTTATGTTGTTATAAAATCATGCTATAAAGGATATAGTTGAAACGTATCATTTTGTTTGGAAGAGACTAAGAAGGAAAGAATGCTACGCAAAATAGCCTAGAGGGAGTACAAAGAATCTTGTACAATTGCTCACCATGACAATAATACCCAAGATAGCAAGGGTTGCTTGTTGGGCTTCCTGCCAAAAATGGCCATCATCTGAACCACCAAACCATCTACGCCAATTAAACCAACCGCCTCCGCCTGAATTGTCTCCTCCACCTGCTTCCTCCCTTCGTTTAATTTCTTTATCCCATTTCTCAAACTCAGTTTTCTTTCCTCCCAAAGCACTTTCTAGAGCTTTTCTAGCCTCGTCCTGTTTATATGAAACGGCACAACACAGATGGTAAATAGATCTGACAGAATAAGATGACACATAAAATAGAAAAGGAAACTTCCACTTCATACATTTCACGTATAGTCACCTTTATCGAATTTTGCAAGCATGTGAAATTACTGCTAAATCTAGAAGCCTTGCCTTGTTCCCAAATATGGCTAAACTAGAATTCTATTTCCTCTGATTGCTAGAGACATCAATTCGAAGAAAACTTCTGTGTAGCTCGTGTCTACACCAAGATGTTGCAAATTGGAATTACTAAGCTCATTATTTTCTGTTTGTTAAGTCAAAAAGTTATTACCAAGGTACATAATCCAAATGAGATAATGCCCGAGTCTGAAGGCGCATGAAACCTAGAAATGGAGATAGGTACTTTGAGTCTATAAGGTTAAGCATGGCAGAAGAAACCTTGTACATATAATCCTATGGAAAAGCACACAATCGAAGTTGTACACTCCTTTTCTGAGGGGATTCACAAGCCCAGTGTCTGGTTCATTTCAAGTGAAATCTCTGGAATGAAACTTAAGTACATAAAAGTGCTAATGTGGAGCAATCTTCATAAAAGCTAAATCAAATCAATCAAACAATCTGCTTTTCCCATTATGGCACCATTATCAGAAAAAATTAGTGAAAATGAATTCTTAGTGGCATGTCTGACTTTTTTTTATCTCTCTCTTGGAAGCCCTAAATCAAGCTAAAGAACAACTACATTTTCTGGTTTTAGTGAACTAGGCGAAGAACTGAGAATAGTGTGAATAACTGTCTTCTATCGTTCTCCCATCAGACAACTACCCATCCAACAACCACAAGAGCATACCTTTCTTCACAGCCTATATGTGTGCTAATGATCAGCAAGAACTTTGAAAGTTCCTCTGGCAATTGTAGCTTAGAAATTCTCACCCTTATCCTACACCAAACCCACCAGCGCGGAATGGAAGAAAACATATGAATAGCCACAGAGCAAATAGCTGGATATGTATCAAGCCACAATGTCTGCCCTCAGCCCCTCACTACTTCCACACAATTGTTTGTTCTAAAAGCTCAATCTTTTATTTCAAATTTTATTTAATAAATCCATGTTTCCTGAACTATTAACACACGGAAGAAAAAGATTATGAAATGTTCTAAACTCCTCTTCTTCTTTTTATTTATAAGAAAATACACTTTTGTGACAGCAGGGAGAGTGGTCTAAACTCCTCTTTACTAGTCGGACTAATAAGAATACAACATACAAAGGAGATTCAGAGATAATGTCCCGATTTACTCTTCCAATAACCTCACCTCCACATAAAGCCAAGAATCTAAGGCACAAACAAAATGTAGGATGCAAAGAACTTCAGGTCAGGATATAAGAAGCATCTGAAATCGATGATCCTTCAGAATGTCATATTCTGGTTTTCCATTTGCTACATGACTACTACATCTAATAGCTAAACTACCACAATTCAACAGCTTTGCCATTTTGCTTATTGAGTGCCTTCTTACTGTGCTACTCCAGTCCCAAGAGGCAGGAAATAGAGAAGGAATGGGAAATCTATTTTGGCCAGTAAAAAAAGCCAAACATACTAAAAAGAAACAATGGAATCAATATTGTAGAGCAACCATAGAAAGTGGCGGTAACTCTTCTTTGAGGATGATGGCAATAGCAGAAGCCATGCTAAAATGGCGGAGAACAGGCTCAGGAAAGACCATAAGCATTTAGTTTTCTTTTTCTTTATTCTTGACAGGAAGTGTGCTCGGGCTGAGAGATACAAAGACAGAGAAAGCAGACGTTCGCCGTCCTTCAATATATAAGCCACGAAATCAAGTGGGGAACCTTGTTCCCCAAATTTAAAACTTCATATACATTTAACTTGTGGTATACTCCTTTGGGTCAATCAAATCGTTTAGGAGTTTCAGATTAGTATGCAATAGGATAGAGACTCACAAGATAGGATGCAACACTCATGCCACTGAAACGTGCTAGAACTTCTACCTACAGACTCTAGGACACCATGGTATGAGCAAGCACTCAAGTAGAACATCATGAATTTTTCTTTCTTTTGATAACCGTGGTGTCCGTTCCAGTTTTCGCGCAACTCACTTATTCCACAGGATACATGTCACCTCCCACCAGCAACAAGTACCAAGTGACTCTGACCTCCAAGGCTAGGACAAATGGAAAGAATCACCTACTGCTTTTTCATTTCCGCTAGGAAAACATCATGAAATTGTTTACACACCCATACAATTCTCTTTCTAGCCCAAGCTCACACCAAGAACTACTGAAAACAATTTGTTCACTCACACAAGTACAGCCATTTTCTTCCTTATTCCTTTATTGGAGTTAGCAAAAAACAATACCCAAGTTGATAACTTTATCACATCTTATACACAACCCACAAGTTCAAACACTCTGATTAACCAGCAGGAATGATAACAAACGCAAAACATAAAGCCCCTTCACTAATTTAGTACACTTTTTTACTACAGACATTTTCGTGATAATCCAAAACACACCCACTTCATTTCTCTCTAAGGGAAAGCGAAAATCCATCAAATTGGGAATTTTCGAAAGCTTAAAACTTTGTACTACCTGTTTGCGATTATCAGAGAAGAGGCAAAAAAATCTGCCATTGCACTGGAGCTTGTGTTGCAAGGAACGGAAACTCTTTTCGGCGGTGGGGGAAGGAGCAGTTAGCAGCGCCGGCCGGGTCAAAGATGAGGTGGCGCGGTGGTGGTGCGATGGTGCTGGGGTTGAAACTTGTAGGCTCAGCACCTGCGCCATAGCCATAGATTTTGGGTTTTGCTTAGGACTTCTTAAATTGGGCAAATGGCCCAAATACGTTGTCTTTGGTGTGCACTTAAGTCGGGTAAACTCATTTTAAGTTTTTGGTCCGAAATACAAGTATAGCAATATGAATGTTTATAAATTTACGTATTTGAACAAATTGATAAATGACTATAAGTAGGGTTGGATGTTCGGTTTTTATTAAATTTTGATTCAATTATTTTGTAATTGATTTTGAGAAAGTGTGAATCGAAATAGTTTGGTTTGATTTTTCAACTTCGATTCGATTGATTTCGATATTTTTTAAAATGAATTTTTTTTAGTGCAAATAAAAAATAAAATGATGACCAAATCAAAATATAAGATACTAAAAATAATTAAAACATTTATATGTGATTAGTGATCATCTTTTGGTGTAATTCTGATACTCAAACAACTCCTTTACTTGTGTCTATTGTGTTATATGTGAATACTTTCCAAAATTATAAAATGATTATCTAATTAAATGCTTGCTAGATATACACGAGACACAGGAAAATGAGTTGGAGGGTTTAATTGTTATTTGTGATTAAGTTGGAGGGTTTAATTGTTATTTGTGATTAAGTTAGAGTGTTTACTTGTCAGTTAATGTCAAATTTGAATCTCTACTTATATATTATGCCTTTATCAAATAGATAAAAAGATTAGTAAGAAGAAACTATAGGATAAAGAATGAATTAAAAAATGATAGTACATAGTTTATCTGTTAATCTTTTTGCTCGATGTTTGATATTTATATTAAAGCTCTAATTAATTCAATAACGCCTCACTCAAAGTCCATTTAAGAAAAAATATTTATTGACTCTCTTTTATGTTAAACTCAAATTTGAAACATCGGATTAAACACGTAAAGCGATAAGTATTATCAATGTTTATGGAAAATCTTGTTTTGCATTGCAAAGATTGTGAGCTTCATCAAGTTGTTGACCAAACCCACTCTTAATCAAACGGCATGTAGCTGTGACACGCAAACACTCATTATTTCCCAAAATAACCTCACTTTTCCATGGTAGAGTAGCATGGCCTCAAGGGTATTTAAGTAAAGTTAAACCCAAAAAAAAGAGCAAAAAATAATTCAAAATCTGTTGGGGAAGACATGACAATTCCAATTTTAGTCCAACCTCTTTTGGGCCCACCACTTTATCTTTATCCTCCAAATAGTACTATTTTTTTTTTACTTTTTTCCTAAAATCAAAGCTCCCCCATTTCACATAATTACATTTATAACCTTGCTTCTTCTTGATGCTAACACACCGTTCGTTTCATTTTATGTGAAGGTGTTCGACTAAACTCTATAATAATAATAGCAATAACATATTCAATCATAAGTGAAGTCTGAAATAATATATGTATACAAGTCTGGTCTTTATTTTGTGAAGACAAAAAAAATTCTTTAACCTTTGATGAAAAAATATTTTTTTGATACAAATTAAAAACAAGGTTATGGCACTCAAAAATATCATCTAGTGTCACCCAAGAGTGTGATCTAGTGATAAATAAAATGGTTGAGAATTCTGAGATCTCAGATTCAAAATTTAACGGGAATAAAAAAACACTTCTTCTCATTTGTCCTAGTCTTGGTGTACAGAATTACCTAGTACCTATTGTTGGTGGGAGGTGGTAGGTATCCCGTGTAATTAATCGATGTGCAAGAAAGTTGATCCACACACCATGATCATAAAAAAATCGTCTAGTAATCAATCAAGTAAATAAATAATCATGAGGTTTCATATTTAAATTTCAGCAAAGCACAAAAAAAGTACTCTCTTCGTCCCATATTAGATAGACACTTTCTATCTCACGATGATTAAGAAATCATTAATAGATTGATCAACTTTATTATTTTTTTCCTTTTTTCATATTAATTACCCTTGATCTTCAAATTTTATTTAGACTTTCAAAGGTTATATTAATTGTAGGAATAAAATGAAAAAAAATTAATTAATTCTATTTTAATTTAGTAAATAATCAAATTGATAAATATTTTTTAGTAAAACGTCCATCTAATATGCGATAGAAAGAGTAGATAACTCTATTTGTCCAAACTTTAATAAACCAAATTATTCAATACCTATATTGCATATATTATACAAAATTAATTAAAATACGTATAAATTGATTCGGACACGAAATTATTTAAGAAGAAAAGAAAAAAGGTCAGAAATGGGACCCTTAGAGATTAGAGAGCATGGAAAAAGTGCAAAAAGTAGTAAACAAACTTTTAAACTAAGCAAGGGTATATTCGTCACTAAATACTTATATATCAGATAAGAGAGAGAGAGAAACAGCCATTAACAGAAAAAGAGAGTGAGCTCGAACAGAGAGAGAAGAAGAAGAAGAAGAAGAGAGAGATAATTAACGTCGTGAACTTCACCGTTACTGTATGAAAGCAAAGCTATGGTGTCAGACCAGGAAATAGCTAGAGGTGTTGAGATTTTGCTCCGTCAATCAGACCCTAACGCCGTTACATCGTTAAACGGCGTCGTACAACAGCTCGGAGCAAAACTTGGACAGGACCTTTCACATAAAGCGGAGTTTATCAGTGATCAGATCAGTCTTCTCCGATCACAGCCACCGCAGCTTATTTCTCCTCCGTTGATGGTTAAAGACCATTTTACCCTCCTAAACCACCCACAATTTGCTAACACTCAAGCTCAACAGCAGTTTTATTCCCATCTTGCCCTTCAACACCAACATCACCAGCACCAGCAACAGCAGCTCTACTTTCAGCACCATGTACCTCCACTGCTGTCTCCGCAGCAGCAGCACCGGCAACCACCGTCACTGCAACCGCAAGTGCAGATACAAGCTCCGGCGCCGGTGGTGGTGAGAACAGCTGCTGCTCCAGCTCAACATGCGTCGTCAAATGTCGCTTATGTCCCTAAGGAAAGGTATGGTGTATTTCGTTGTAGTATAATTCGGCGAGGATAAGTTTGTCTTTTTAACTTTTCAATGTAAGATGAAAATTAATTTTACTGAAAATACTATTTAAGAATTTGTTGTTTTTTTTTTGCTAATTTAAAGTTGGTGCTGGTAGTTGGGCGAATATAGGTGGAGTAAAAAGGGGTAGTCTTTTTATTTTTTTTCTAAATTAATACTATGCTCTTATGTCATTTGATTACGTTATTTAATCGTTTCCTATGTTTACGTAATTACGTGTTCAAATTTGGTAGCAATTTTGCATGAAAAGCTAGTTCGGACACCACGATATAAAAAGAAAAGTTGGTAGCAATTTTGACAGTATAGGGCTATTACTTGGCCAAGTCAGGATTTTGTTACAACCTTACAAGAGTAGACAAAGTAATTAAATCATTGTTGGATAAAAAAAAAAACTAGAGAGTTAATTGTATGTACTAGTGGTCATCGACATAATCAGAAGAAATGGACGCACAAATGGAACACGAATGAGTATTATTTAGGGGATGTAATTTCGATCTAAACCTGGAAACCCGTATCTTTATATATGAAGTTACTTTGTCCCCTTGGAAACCAATAAAGTACTCTATACTTCTTCACTACTCGTACACGATTGATAGAGTTAAGCTGTATTGAGGGAATAGTTTTGTCTCAATCAATCAATAATACAGTCACATTTACCTTTCTTAAGTAGGTAGTTGTAACCATTTTATATTGTTTTTCACCCTTTTTCGTTTTCTAAAGTGAATTTGAACTTTTGGGAGTTATAGTGAAAAGTTATAGTTCTTTCCGTTTAGTTTGAGATGTTTTTTACTTAAGAATTAACCATTTTGGGAAATTTTAAATTGGAAGTGTCTTACATCGAACCTAATGACGTGGAGGAAAAGCATTGCACGTTATATTATAAGTGTCCTGTGCTTTTAGACCGATTTTGTTTCCTAATCGATGTGTGAAACTTGAAAATAAATGATATATGATTCAGTTAAGTAAACGTATTCCCCCTAGTTATAAGAGTTGAACAAATCGTTTATGTGGTTTCACTATCCAAAGCTTCCTGTATTTGATACGGTTTTTGTTCTGTCCAGTGCTACTTCTGGAACAAAAAGGAGAGGTGGACCAGGTGGTCTTAACAAAGTCTGTGGTGTTTCACCTGAACTTCAGGCTATTGTTGGTCAACCCGCAATGCCCAGGACAGAGGTATGATTGTCATATCAAAAGTTCCCGAGTTGTAGTTGGCTGTCATTACATAGATCATATATACATCTTTCTTTGCTCGATCAGATTGTGAAGCAGCTGTGGGTGTACATCAGGAAACACAACTTACAGGATCCTGGTAACAAGCGAAAGATTATCTGCAACGATGCTCTGCGAGCACTCTTTGAAACAGACTGCACCGACATGTTCAAGATGAATAAGCTGCTGGCTAAACATATCACGGCACTCGATCCTTCAAGTATGTCAATTTATAAATGATATCTGTTTGTAATAATATATCTCTTATTTTCACACTTGTAAAAAGTACATAGAAAATGGGAAAAATCGACAAATAGCTATAGTTTGAAGGGTTTATAACTATTTTAATGAAGACGTTCTCCTCTCCCACCCCTGCAGAACAAGCTGATCAAGCTAAAAGATTGAAGGTTGAAGCTGATTCCGTGGCTACTAATGTTGAACAGCCTGTCTCATCCACTGTTACAATATCTGATGCGCTCGCCAAATTTTTTGGAAGTGAAGAAAAGGAGATTCTCCAAACAGATGCCGTGAAACGTATTTGGGAGTATATAAAGCTTAACCAACTTGAGGTAGATGTCTATAATCTACTTCTTTTGTTTTGGTTATACAGAGGGCATGTGTTTGTTTTCTCTACTCTTAGTTCCTTTCTCATTTTCTACCTCGCTACATGTTTTTAATATCTCTAAGCAATATCATCACATATCTCTGCATCTTTAGCATATATTTCTGCACTTCTGCTTGTAGGATCCTGTGAATTCTACGATGATCGTGTGTGACTCGAAGCTTCAGGAACTCCTACAATGTGAAAGCGTTTCTGCCACAGAATTACCCGAGATGCTGGCAGGTCGTCATTTTGTCTAGCAATGACTATACGTCTATATAATTATGGTAGGTAAAAAGCCATGTTGCATTAACTCTTTCATATGCACAAATAAATTAACTCTTGGACAACCCCTGAATTTCTTCTCGTTCGTTCAATATATGATCTATGACACACGAGCCACTTTTTACTTTTCTTCCTCTCAAGTTGTAAGATGAAAATTTTTGTAGTCTACAGAGAATAACGCGTTCTTAGTGACAATGACAAAATCATTGCACCTCAAGTAATAACTCGACTTGAGTATCTTCGTGTGTTACTTTTCGATACCCATAAGCATTTGTATTGAACTTCAAGCTTTGTTTTTTTGCAGGTATTTCAGGTCATAGCTGTCTAGTTGTTCGATGACACGCTAATGTTTCCGAAGATGTATCTTGGTTTTTAGGTAAGTTCAGTTTATTAACATAGTTAGACATCATGGTATGTAATTAGAAATCTGGATTGATCTGCTCCCGGCCTTATGGCGGAAAGTTGTTTTTATAATCATGCCACGGCCTTGATCTAGGTTCACTAGCCTCCTTTGTTCTTGTAAAATCCTGGCATTCTTGATATATATGGATAGTAGGAACATTAACAGATCCTTAGCTTGTTCGAACTCGTTGGAATTAAGATGTACATGTCAGGTCTACAATATACATTGGAGAGTATATTTCTCTTTCGTCGTTGATATAAAATTTCTGTTTTCTTAGTGCTTTCATTGCCCATGTTGAGGAAATGATCTCCTATGACTAGTTACAATTTGAATAGAAGAAGACGACCAGAGGAGTGACATTTTAAACATCGTTGTTATGTCTCTTTCCTAATGCTTATTTATAGCATATCGATTTTTAGTTGCTTGTTCTGTGATAATCTTCATAGATGGCACCAAAAGTTTCTGCCATCTATGAAGATTTATCACACAAGAAGCAACTCAGAATCGCTACAATAACATATCCAGTATAATTCCACAAGTGGAATCTGGAAACTCAGGATCGCTATGAATCAAAAAAAAAATTACTAGTGAATTACATGAAGTTCTTAATCAAATACAGCAAAGCTACAAATAGTAGAATCATTAACAAGATTTTCATGGCCTCTTTCATCTTTCCCTTCAAAATATTTGGAGTCATCTTTTGAATTGTTCTCCAAAGGAAGGATGATATTTTCTGGTGAATTGAAATAAAAATACAAAGAATATATATTAGTACTAGCTAAAATTGTAGACCATGTATCTATAATTTTGCTATCATATGTATTACTCGAACACAACATATTTAATAGATTGTGATCAAAGAATAATTGGGTAGACTCTCGAACATTATCACTCACCAATCTAAGTGGCTCAATTTGAAGGAGTGGCTCTATGATCATCTCCACATTCCTGTCATTCAAAAGGAAAATCGTTAGTTCGCACTAATAGATTCATTATTCATCGAGTTTTACATAGATGGTTTCATTATCTATTGAGTTTCGAATCCTCTTGATTATTAAAACTGGGATAGAGGAAATCCTTATATTAATATGTTTTTCCCTCCTCTTTACCTTATCATCATACGACCCTTGTAATAATGGCAATGATAGAATCCAAAACCTTTCACAATAGGAATATGAGTGTCACCGCATGCTGCAATAAAAATAAATGGTAATCGAAGAATTCAAATTAGTCGATTCAGTAAATTTTAAATATCGTTTTGAAAGAAAAAAAGTATAGAACAATGAGCTAACCTAGTTCCCAAGCAACCCCAACATCTGTTCCATCATGTGTAGTAGGTTTGAAAACAATCTCAAAGTTGTTATTCCCAAGGAGCTTTATGATTGATTTGAAGAAATCAATTACTTGCTTCAAGGAGAAAAATAAACAAAATAAATAGTAAGATTTCTTTTTATAAATAAATCACAAGAGATTTTCGTAAATGGGAATAGAAGATCATTTCCTCAAAAATCACATTGGAGAGATAAAGAGTTTAATATACCTCCTTGCCATAGAAAGTTTGTAAGGATGAGGCAACATTGCTAATACATCTACATTCTTCTCCAATTATATCAGACAATTCAATAAGATTTTTATTTTTAAGTGCTTTATAAAGTTTTTGTACTGTTTCCATAGCTTTTGGGTCTTCTTCTGGATTATTATTTTCTGATTTATTACATTTCAAAGGGTATAATAGGCAATTTCTTTTGGATGAAACTTGGTTTAATTGAATAAAACTAGAAACATATTTTTGGTCATGAAGAAGTTGTAGTTTCTTATTTTGATGGAGAGAAAATTGGGAGTTTTTTTCTTGGAAAATTATTGGGAATATTTTATTAGAGATCAAGGTAGAAGGGAAAATATTTAGTGAACTCATTTTCAAGAAAATTGGATGTGTATGAATGTGAAATAATTTGGCTATATATTTATAACACTTTTTTCATAACATGAGTTTCACATATATGAAGAGAATAAAGCATAACATGTTCATTAAGGTTTCAACCATTGCAAGATTGGAATATTTGATATAGTATCATGGCCTAGGGAATAAATATAGCTATATAGGTCAAGCAAAATATAAATTTGTAAACTCATCTTTTTCTATATTGATAAGGGAGGAAGAGTATCTGAAATCAACGACGGGGTCAAGATTTAAGGAAAATCAAAATATAAAGAAGTAACAATTCAAAAAGCTTTAACCTATAAGATATTTAACTATATAGTGTAATTTTCGAGTAAAACGGTGTCGATTGACATCGCTTAGAGACAAGGATGATTTCGCCATTGTTGTGAAACACTAAGTAATAGATTGATGAGTGCAAGAAACAACATACGTAGAGTAATTTCACGAATAGGGTTTGAGAGGATGGTGTGTACGCGACCTTACCCTTATCTTATGAAGGTAGATAGACTATTTTCGATAGACCTTCGACTTATCCTTACGTGGAAATTGAATATCCTTAAATCCCAACCAAGCACTATCTAAGCTCATGTGATCTTTTGGACATTTTCCAAACATATCTACACATAATTTTTTGGTACCAATCAGTAATCAAAAGTTGTATGGTTAAAGCATTTCATTGTGATGAATGCCATTTCCTTGGAAATACATTGTTGGATTTGCATGAATGTAATTTAGTTTTGTGTCCATTTTTGTAACAAAATCACAATGTAGGCACCAAAACATGTTAACAATACATGACCATGTTTTAAGAAAAAAATGTTGGAATTTGGGACTTCAACTATTACAAGATAGTGGTTTACCCAAAGTGTGAATGAAAACGAAATCTTTACACCAATAGCTGGTTGGATTAATTGTTCAATTTTCCTAATTAGTATACATAGACTATACACGATTATACACATTTTCAATATGAATCAAATATACATTGTACATCTACCAGCTATTTTTACTGTAAGCGGTTGAGTAAACAACTATTTAGGTTAATTTTTCAATAAAATGAGGTGCGATCGTGCATGCGGATAAGGACTGGGTCCTATCGATAAACAAATACCATTTCATCTTTTCTATAGTTGTTAAAGAGAACTCTTGAGTTCCATAGTTAAATGGTATGTCTATCGTCATTCACTACACCAAAAAGAATTTTTTACGGTAATAAACTTATTTACTGCCACAAAAATATTTAGCAACAATTAATTAAATGTCATGCAATCCAGAGTCGCTAAAGGCTCTAGTGACATTTATTTTCTAATCGATATAATATATATTAACTATACACGATTATCCACATATTACTATATTAACTATACACAATTATGCACATATTATATATGAATTAAGCATGTATTATACATAATTGGGCCATGAAATATGACTAGTGAAGAAAATTATCCAACCCAAATTTCCATTAGGGTCCCTCTCCGTTTTTATAAGACTTAAGTGCATATGGGCCTTAAATGGACCCACCTTCATACCTTATATTAGTTAGAGATGTTGACATTTTTAGTCAGTAAAAATTTGTTTACCCATTTTAAGCGTGGTAATTTATAGTCGGTTATCGATATATGCTCAGTTATAACAAGTTATAATTGATGTTGACATTAATTTTATCGTAGATACATAGTAATTATATATCATTTCGTACCTGAGAAGCCTATGTATAAATAAGATTGATTTTACTTCCTCATGTAGCTACTCTATAGGTTGGGTAGGCCCGGGGGAGAAGTTATAGACACCTTTCTTTTGCAGTGGACTTTGGTGACATTTATTATGCACTTATGGGACCTGATAATACACTTGAAGAATCTTTTCTCTTCTTCGGTTATGTTCAAAAAGATTGAAATAAAATGATCACAATTTTAGATATTCACTTAATAGGTATTGGTGTTTTTCTTCTTGTCAAAGATCTTTATTTTGGACGCGTATATGATACCTAGGCTTCGGGAGGGGAGATATAAGAAAAATTATAAACTTGACCCTTAGCCTGAGTATCATATATATATATATATATATATATATTTAAAAAACAAAAAAACTCTTACATCAAACATTAATATTTGGACATTTGAACCCATATTAAATGTACATCAATTTTCGATAAAACTTACGTGTTTTGGTTAAATAAGAAAACTAAGATGGTATCTATCTTGAAAGCAACTTTATAAAAGAGGGAGGCCCCTATTATTCTCAATAATGTATTTTTGGATAGGTAACATTTAATCATATTGCATTTCTAGTTCACTACTAAAAAAAGGAAATTTCCAATGGACTTTCCGTCAGTATGGTTGACTGATAATTACTAGTAATTAATTCTGATTTCATGTTGACGAGTTGTACTCTATAATTTGAACTCAGGATGAATTTTTGTTTGCTCACCTTTGCGAGATCACAACTCCTTTGTCATGATTGTCGTATCATCTATGTCGCTCAGGACATAAGGTGCATGATGACTTGACCATCCTTACCTTCCTCTAACTTATCATCAATAAAATTTATCGTAATGTAGCTTGTTGGTAACATAATTCAACGATTTTTCGACTCCTCTAAGTCTATCAAATAATCGCTTTGGCCCTTCTGAAAAAACTAATCATATTGCTTAATTAACAAGGGCAGAAAAAAGATTCACAAATCATCATAATAAAAACAAATTAA
Source organism: Solanum piurae (assembly GCA_029582685.1). NCBI lineage: Eukaryota > Viridiplantae > Streptophyta > Magnoliopsida > Solanales > Solanaceae > Solanum > Solanum piurae. Next base: position 38,477 of record JAJOOO010001600.1, read on the forward strand.
AAGTAGATAAAAATTTCTCCAATGTTGTCGACAGACAGTCAAGTCATTGAAATTGATGAAATAATTACAAATCTAACAGACCAACTTTTAAGGAAAGAAACCTAGGATTTTATCTTCCTTTCTTTTTACGATGTTTTGATTGCCAAATAGTTTAGTGTTTTTTTTGTTGAGTTTAACAAATGATTGATTCTGGAGTATTGGTGAAGTTGTCTTTTATACGACTTGTAAATATTGTACGTCAAGAATTTAAGTTGTGAAATCAATTTATCAATGATACTTATGTTAAGGTAAATTGTCTACGTTACATATTCTTTTCACAGTACAATTTTCCCCGTACCTTATGTAAATGTGATATAATTTATGCATTGAACTAACCTTTTTATTAGATTCACCTACAACGTCCTATATGGGCGAAGCAACTAGGAACAAGGTCAAAACTATTTTTATGTATGTTGAATTTCTTACTTCTTGATTTGTTTTTTTATATATATATATTTTTTAAGTTGTCTTAGTGCAAATTCTGATTCCGCACCTAATCTATAACAAAAATATATACAACTTAAATCTTTTATGTGAAAATTATCAAATTAACATTGGAAACTAGACAGGCTTTCTAACATGGACCATATGGTTTTACAAATTTTTGCTAAAGTGAAAAAAAAGACTCCAACATGAATCATTAAATTTTAAAGGTGCTTGTTGATTAATGTCCACAATTTTAGGAAAAAATGAGCGGTCCTTATTATTATGGCTTTTTTTTTTCCAAAAAAATAATTAATATAACAATCTTGAATTTGCCTCCACGTATTATTTTTAGGTCATCATCATTGGCAAAAATGTTGTAGAAGGAAGTGATTTCAATTCATAGACTTATATATAACTTGAATATATATTATTCGTAAGGGTGACTGAGTTGGTACAGTAGGTGATATTTCATAAGAAAGACCAGGGATCGATTTCTCTTGTCAACACCTTTTCAGTTAAGCTCGTCATCCGATCGGGTTTGCCTTGTATAGTTTACATATCCTATGTGATTTGTAAGCTATTGTACATAACAAATTTACTCAGTGTGCACTCAAAGGATAGCAACAACAAATTCAAAGAAAAAACTTGAATATATAGTTCACAAAGTTATAATCGAATTTAAAAGATTTTTATACAATATAGTTCAAGAATAAGGCACGTCGATCAATTGGATTAATCCATCATTATTGCAAATTTGTAATGTATCTTAAGTGGCATTATGATAAGTCCACTTTGAGTTTGATAGATTTTTCCCATTGAGAAAAAACAAAAAATGCGTTATGAATCCTCTTGATGTAACTTCTTTTTTTTTTTTGAAGATCTCTAAAATTTGCGGTTATAATATTTATTATTTTAATTTATCATTTATGGTATTAAATATTTCATAATATATACTCCTATGTGATTAGTCCGTCCTATTCCAACTACTCTTGGCTCTTGCACTTCACAAATAATGGTGTTCGTATTTTTCAATTATAACACATGATATGTGTCTGTTTTTTCAAAAATAATATATTTTTGAAGAATTAAACACAAATACAATAATATTTAAGAAGAATTAAGCACGAATACGATAGTATTTTGATAGAGTTCAAACAACATTAGCTTATAATGAAAGATTAGAAGCCGACAAAGTTAATGGTTAGTGATATCATTAAACAAAACAAAACCTAAATACGATCTTAATTACAATTCCTCAAGTTGAAAATGAGGTCAAGTCATTTTAAGGGAATCTCTTGGGATATTTACAAGTTAATTTTTTTTTTGTCTTTTCTTGTTTATGTCTTCAGTATTTAAGACTTATTAATTTGACTAATTCAAATTCATATGGTATACAATAGAATCTAATTAAGAAAAAGTTGACAGCATTCTTTATTATCAAAACTCGAACATCAAATCTTTACTTTATATGTATATGAAAAAATTCCATTCATCGACCACACTTTGTTATAGTATATTTCTATCAGCTTTCCAAGTAATACTTAATCATATATATGAGACATTAGTTGGTTTTTCATTTAATGTCCAATATCATTAATAAAACTCAATTAAATTCAAATTCACATTAAAAAAACCTCACATTTCGTTCTCTATATCTAATAAGACTAAAATTCGAAATCTCATGTTATTTCATATAGTTTGGGAGGAAGAAATTATAAATGAGAAAAGCATTCCATTATTGAAAATAATATAATTAATGATGTGTCAACGCAAAAAAAAATCAACAGCAAGAAAGAAAAACACGTCACGTAAATTGTGCCCAAAAAAAAAAAAAGGAAAAAATGAGCTTGACAGGTCTGAAAATCTTGGACATATTTTAAAAACATTTTCACTAATGTACTATTTAGGTAAAAAAGAAGAAGTACTAGGATCCGATGTATCATTTAATCGTCAATCAAAAATCTCGAGTTTAATTTTTACGATAGAGAAGTTTCTCAGAAAAATGCTTTCATTTTAAGAGTTTGAGATAAATTCGAGTTAATCAGATCGATGAATGAGTTTTGAATAACACATATATGAAGCCAAAAAATATATTTAAAGAACTTACATAAGTAAACACATACAATTAGCCAACTTATTGATATTAATTAATTGTTAGTATATATTTCTTGAGTAATTATTTTCTTCGTATTAATTTATGTTTTTTAATCAATTCAAAAACATAATAATACACTTTCAAAACATCATTTTATTTTCTTAATGGAATAACTTGTAATACAAATATCTATAAATTATTTTTAAAAATTTTCATTTTATTCTTAAATTTTGTATACAGTCAAACACCATCAATAAATGGAGACGAAAGGATAATTTAGTTTTGTTAGTAGTAAAATTCAAGTGACTGTCTCATAAATAAATACTCCTCCGTCTCATTTTATTTGATACTTTTCGAATTTCGAGATTCAAACAAGTCTATCTTTGACCGTAAATTCTTCATAGATCTTTTAAACATTTTAAATTATCAATTATTGTGAGTTATAGTACTTTTTACGTAGTTTACAAATATATAAATTTTATTTCAAAAAAATTGAAAATTTCATACGCAAATTTATGGTCAAACTTAAACTATTTAACTTTTGAAAAACGAAAAGTGTCACATAAATTGAAACGGAAGAAGTACGTGTCATTTTTCTACCTTATAGAGGTGGACAAAAAGTCTTGTCAGCAATAGTAACATGTTAAATGTTAGTACTAGAGTATAAATTCAAAATACTTTATATACTATTATAGCATCCTATATATTATAGTGGGGTCACAAGGAATCAAAAATGTTCCAAGGAAATTAGCCAAACACAAGAGCCATCACACTTCACATCCAATTTTTAAATAATTCACTTGTCATATACCACTTGGTTTGCCAAACCAAAAATTAAATAATTAAAAGATCCCCATCATATATATGGGATAGGAAAAAAGTAAATAAAATATTAGTACTAGTTATTCAACTCCAAAATCATAATAGAAACAATATTCAATTATGGTCCTAATTATTCATTTGGTAGACTAAATAAATACTAATAGATCCTTATCACAACATAGTTCATACTTCATAGCATGTATTGTCCATTATGATTCTATAATATGATTTATCTCTTGAACTTCGATATTATTAAGTTTAAAAGTGTGCTTATCATGTAAATTTAAATTATGTCTTATAAAAATGAGGCATTATTACTAATTGGTATATGCTTTGTTCACTCTAATTTGAGATGTATATTCTGATGACGACTCTATTCTTGTTTTTATTTTTCCCAATGCTATGGTCCAAAATTTCGTGTTTATTGACGGTGAGGATCTTATAATTATAATAAAAAAATTACACTTGTATTTTAGTGGTAGAAATTCTTTGATGAAGTTTTGTATATATATTAATAAAAAAAACTCTAGCTTGAGACATTCTACACTAAAATTTAATGTCCATTGCATATTCTCTTGGTACTCGTATCAATGTCAACAACAGTAACAACAAATATCAAATAGTACTATCTGCATTTTATATTCTGAAAAATATGTCAGCATGTTTAGTATCATTCAAATAATATTGATTTAAATTTTAAAATTTTGAAAACACGAAGAAGCTGAAGAGAGTTCAACATTCTACTCTATATACCTAAACGATATCATTTTCCATCGAAAAAGGTCAAGTTCAAATCCCCTCAACCCTACCTGGCTCCGCTATCGCTCCTTCATTGTAAGAATATCGTTCAAGCATCATTCATCTCTACGGGGATTATTCATTTTCTCAATATCTTTTTTTTCTACAACATCAAATATATATATAAAGTTTTTCGGAGAGCCTAACATAACATGTAAAGTTATTATCACGTGATCAAGAAGTCGTCATTTGAACTATAAAGACAACCTCTTACAAAAATATAAGCTAATATTGTGTATAATAAGCGCTATTGATTCAATTTTCCTCCAAACATTATGCATAACGGGAGCTTAATGCACCCGACGGTGTTTCGGTCAACTATATACAGATAAGAGTATGGGCAAATGACACAAATCCAGCGTGGCAAAATCAGAGAAAGTAATGAAAATGGGGCCCAAATAGCACGAGTAGTACTACCTGGAAAGCATCTAAAGGGTCTTAGGTATGGGCCCACTACGCCCAAATAAAGTAGGGCCCATATAGAGAAAGCCCAAAAGGATTTGGATCTAAAAAGAAAGTGCCACGTCAGAATATGGGGCCCATTTAAACGTTAATGATCGTAAATTATGCTACTGGGGCCCTTTTCGGCACCGGCCCTTCACTATTATTTTGGACTTTACGTTCATAGCCATTTGTCCACAAATAAAAATAAAAAATAATAATAATAATCCAAGTTAGCTTTTTTTTATTTTCTTCAAATTCCTAAACATTCTCATCTTGACCAGTATTGTAGAAAAAAACATTTTACTATATTTGGTGAAATTTTGATGTGATTTTACACTGTGTATTTTTACTGTTGTTAATGAAAGGTGTGTCATGCCGACAATAAATAAATAAAAAAGATAGCTCAATGTGTAAATAATTTTGTGTTTAGCAAGATCTGAAAGGGTCGTCATATTTCAAAAAGGAGTTATGCAGGTAGTTTATCTTGAGCATGTATCAATCTCTGATCATGACTCGAATTCGTGACTAATAGATCATACAAAGATAAATTTATCATTAGTTGATCCAATCAATAGTCGACAACAAATATTGTATAATAGAAATAATGGTATCACGAGTTTAAGTTGTTTAATATTTTATTTAATTAATTTATATGATGCGAAGAGTTATAGAGCTTTTGATCATAAATATAACATAATTTTTGTTTGGTTACAAGACTTTTAAAATACGTGATCTTAAACCTATGAAATATTCAATATGAAGTTAAATTATTTTTAGATTGTAACATATTTTGCAACTTTTGCATTTACAAAACAACTTATTAAAATGAATTTTACTAAAATATGTATCATACCACATTGGTAAATGCACATACTTAAAGAAAATATGTTTCTACTAATTAAACATTTATACAATAATTTGCGAGATCCAATACATACATTAAAAAAATTCAGATAAAGGGTTGAGTAATTATTTACATGGATTAGCAACTTGATTCAATAGACCGGTAAAAGTTGTGATAGAGTGATAAATATTCTTTTATTTTTTTTAAAATAGAAATCTCAGATTCAAGTTTTAGGTACAAAGCGTGATTACAGAATACTTTATCCTAAGTAAAAGTTTTCGGCGTGAGTCAATATTCAATCGAACCCTACTGAATATAGGATGTGAAATTTTAAAAAATATATATTTATTCCCTTAAACCAAGAGATTTTGTTGTAAAGGAACTAGAATTAAGAAAAAGATTAATTTAAAAATTAGATGAACATGAAAGCATGATGGTCTTAGTCACCTACATGCCCTACTGCACAAAACACAGAAAGAAAAAAGATATAATAGCTGTTATAGTAAATGGTCTCCACCACCATGTGACTTTGCTATTTCCCAATCAAAACAAATGCTTTTAGACAAACCTAATAAACGAATTAATTAATAACATTATTAAACAAAAAAACCCTTCTATTTGACTCGAGGATCTATCGAAATCACGTATATTTAGCTATCTTTTAATATAGGAATAAAGTTTTGTGTACACACTATTCTTTCCACTTCGCGGCATGGACTAAATATGTTATTGTTACTGTATTAGTATATAAAAAGCCCTTCATCTTGAAAATCAATAAGGAAAAAAACAGAAAGAATGTGTTGAATATTAATTTTCTTAGAAAATACTATCGATGTGAACTTATTCATACTGTTGGTCCTAAATTTGAATGAATAGATTAATAAGTAATTAAATGAATTTGTAATGTCACAAGAAAAAAGGTTTTTATTTTCAAAGTAAATAAGGAAGAAAAAAAGGAAAAGAATGTGTTAGTGTTTGTTTTCTTATAAGAGATTGCTCATGTGAACTTATTCATGTTGTCCATCTAATGTTTGAATAGACAAATTGATAAATAAATAAATCTATAATCTTATCAAAGAAAAAGTTCCTCATATTGAAAATAAAAAAGGAAAAGAATGTGTAAGAATATTATTTTTCTTATAAATTAAGGTAAGCATGAACTTGTTCATATTATCAATCTCAAGTTCAAATTGATAAATAAATAAATTCATAATGCTATGAAAGGAAAAACTCCTCACGTTGAAAACAATAAGGAAAAAGAGGAAAGAGGATACAATTTTGTTTAATATTAACTAGATTTGTGTTGTGTGATTATTGAAATTCTAACTTTTCTAATCATAAGTCTTAGATTCGAACTATTTGAAATATAAAAAATTCCCAATAAGAGGTGTTTTACCTATAAATAACATCTATTGTCCTTTTTAAGACTATATATTTAAAAATAATCACAATCAAGAAGTTCCAAATTTCAAAATTTTACTTGTTGAATTTGAAATTTCATAACAATAGCTAAAAAATGGCTATTTGTGAATTTTACTATGTGTTCCTTGATGGACTTACTCCATTAGAATCTAGATTAATCAAACATGTAAATTTGAATATCCGATGATTATAATAATAACAACATACCCAATGTTATCTCATAAATGGGGTATGCAGATCTTAATTCTATCTTTATGGATATAAAAGTTATTTTTGATAGATCTTCAACTCGAGTACGAAGTGATTAAACTTGTAAAAAAGTAAGGAAAAAAGAAAATATTTTGAAAGATCATTATTATTTTCTTATTATTATAAACATAAAGTAAAGTAAAAGTAAATACATTTACAACTAGACATCCAAATCTTTTGTACACCCTTAATTGTCAGTGATATGAGGTGTCAATATGTATATCCTTCAAGATTCTTTTTTCTTCCATTAGTTATTTTTAAATTAAATACACTCCATTTTACTTCTCTATATAAAGCTCTCTCATTTGATCAATTTTTCCATCACCAATTACAATTAAAAATATTTTTCCCCTTCCCTTTCTTCATTTATTTTCCTCTTTCCCATCTTCTTATTTTTCAACTTTATTCCAATGGCCAATGTTGAGGTATTTTTATAATAATGTTTTTTTTCTATTTCTTTCTAAATGAAAACTAAAAACTGATCAAGATCAGTTAGCTAATTAACTTTTCTTCAATGTTTTTATTATCCTGAAATATTATTAGATCATTCTTGTATAAAGGTGTGATCATATTTGACATCAAGATTTATTACCAATTTAACTCGGACTTTTTAAAAACGTAAACTAGCATGTCTGGATCCTCTAGAAGTAGTGAATTTTTGGATGATCCGATCGACACTCATTTTTTAAGAAGTAGAATTTAACACCAAATTTTTTAAATATTAGCCTAGTGATCTGATAGATCAAATTAGGAAAACACTAAAAAAATAGAATCTTGATCTTACTTACTAGCTATAGTATATGTTTGATATTATTTTTCTCTTGAAACTAAAAAACAGAATTCTTTAATCTTTAATTTTGTGAAAACCATATGTGATACTTTTACATATGATCAATCTGAAAATAGTTGATCATTAATCAAAGATATTTAATTTGAGGGATCTTTCACACTTGATTGATTTTTTTGTCTTTCTTAAAGGTTGAATCTGCACCAGTAGCAGCAGTAGAGACTGCTCCAGCTGAGGTTGAGGTTACCCCAGCTCCAGAGGTAACCAAGGTAGCGTTTAATTATCTGATCGTCTTATCTAAAAGTTTAATATGTTAAAAGAAGTTATACTTTTAATTACTTAATAATGTTTTGTAACATCCGCTCACATGTTATGTTGCTTGGAATCTTCAAAACGGTTATTGCATGCGTTCCTGTCAGATCCTCAGAAAGTAATATAGTTTTTGAAGATCTGACACGGATGCGGTATCAAACGTAGCTCAGGTGTTGGTCTGATTTTTTTTTTCTTGTCCAAACACGTGGAAGTTCGTTTTTATAATAGTAGTGGTGCGATTTGAACTCAGGACATCTAACTAACTCTGATATCATATTGAATTTTGCATGATCATCTTATTTAAAGTATATATTAATTAACTTAATTATGTCTTCAACAGGTGGAGGAACCAGCCCCAGTTGTAGAAAAGGAAGCCGAAGTCGAATCAGCACCAGCACCAGTAGAAGAAGAGGCTGCTCCTGCTGCGGAGGAAGCAGCAGCCCCTGTAGCTGAAGAGCCTGCGGCTGCAGAACCTGCAGCCGCAGAATCAGAAGAGCCAGTGGCAGCTGCAGTAGAACCTGTTGCAGCCCCAGTTGAGGAACCTGCAGCTGCAGAAGAACCTGCAGCCGTAGCTGAGGAACCGGTGGCTGCAGCACCCGTTGAGGAGGCTGCAGCACCCGAAGCTGAACCAGAAGCAGCCCCAGTTGCGGAACCGGAAGCAGAGAAAACAGAGGACGCTGCCCCTGTATCTGAGGAACCAGAGAAAGTTGAAGAGTAAATTCAATGGTTGATGAATGATGGGTTTTTTTTTTTTTAATATTGAAATTTGGTTGTGTTTATTCTGTTCTTTAGTTGAGTATTTTATTTACTACTACTATTATTATATTTTAATATAATATGGTTACAATGAGGGCATATGTTAGTATTAATATATGCCTAGGTCTAGGTGGTCGGGTGGGATATTTTACATAGTTTTTTTTAAAGCTATGTTTGTTGTCTTATCCAGGGTTCAGTTTGTCATGGTTTGATTAAATATGATATGAGATTTGATCTCTAGTTTATGATAATAATAATAATAATAATAAAGGGGTAATATCTTTTTTGTTGTTTTATTAATGGTTTAATATCGGAAATAACCTCGCAAAAAATTATCTGCAAGTCATATCACAAAAATATTTAAGGGTTAGACATAAAAAAAACTGAGAAAAACGATTAATTTCTGTAAATTGGCACCTAAATGTCCAAAATGAACTTTAAAATGGGGAGACTGTATGAATTGTTCCCCCAACTCCCTACAGAGGGTTCTGTAAAGGTTTCACAAAGAAATCGTATGAAAGTCATATCACTAACACACACAAAAAATTAAGAAAATGGCCTAATTCCTATAAATTGGCCTCTAAATGCCCAAAATGGACTCTAAAAAGGGTGAGTTTGTATGTATTGCTCCCCGAACTCCCTGAGGAGGGTTCCGTAATGGTTTCTCAACGAAATCGACCGGAAGCCATATCACTAAAATTTTAATGGGCTAATACACGCGAAAAACTGAGAAAATCGCCTAATTCCTATAAATTGACTCCTAAATGCCCAAAATGCACTCTAAAAATGGTAACACTGTATATACTCGTCGCCCAACTCCCTACGAGGGGGTTGCGTTATGGTTTCGCAAAGAAATGAAAAGTCACAACCACCCTTTGGAAAGATTTCATTGGAGAGGTCACAAGTTTTTGGAAAAATTACAACCTTTTGGAAAAGTCACAACTTTTGGAAAAAAATTCAACCCTTCAATGTGAAAAGGTGTATATATGCTTTTAATATATTTTATAATATAAACATTTAAATAAATTTAATATAATATAAAATATAAAAGATACATACTAAATTGGATATTATAAGTTGGGGGCATTATCATAATTTAACATTCAACTTAGGGAACTAATGCTTTTAAGAAAGTATAGATAGATATATACCATGGATATTTTCCGAATTTTTGTGTGGATTAGCCCATGGACTTGGCGCCTTGGAGCACCCTAAATTTTTTTTCTGAAAAAACTTTTTAAGGACCTCCATAATGAGTTGGGGAAACATTATGTATAGTTTCACCATTTTTAAGGTCTATTTTCGCATTTACCAGCAAACTTTTAAGAATTACGCTACTTTTTTTTATCTTTCGTGTGTATTAGCTCATGGATCCGGCGCCTTGGAGTATCCAAAAATATTCATTTTTTATGAGGACCTCCGTAATGAGTTGGGGAAGCATTACGTGTAGTCCCACCATTTTTAAGGCCCATTTTTGCATTTACCAACCAACTTTTAGGAATTACGCGACTTTCTTGATTTTTCGTGTGTTAGCTCATGGATCTAGCGCCTTGGAGCACCCAATTTTCTTTTCTTTTTTGAAAAAACTCCATAATAAGTTGGTGAAGCATTACGTATAATTCCACCATTTTCTAAGGTTTATTTTCGCATTACCAGCCAACTTTAAGGAATTACACAACTTTCCCGATTTTTCAAGTGTATTAGCCCATGTATGTGGCACCTTGAAGCACCTAACGAGCGATACCAATCAACATCATTAATATCAAAGCATAGAATAACTTCTTAAACACAATTTAAGCATAGGTGAGAAAACCTTCCACCCATGTGAATCCGTATGTGAGAAATACTTTTCACAAATCATGATCATAGTCGTATGTGAGAAAATATTTCCTAATAACATTGATACTTTCATCTAAAAGCACCCTATAATCATAACCATCATTTTCATAAGACATGCGTAATTATTTGGGAAAGGTATTTCTTACATATGGATAATCAAATTCATGGTCTAATACACACGAAAAATAAAGAAAGTCGTGTAATTCCTAAAAATTGGCTATTTAATGCAAAAATATGCCTTAAAAATTAGTGGGAGTATATGTAATGCTACCCCAAACTCATTACGGAGGTCCTCATAAAATAAAATTTTGAATTTTTTTTGGGGTACCCCAAGACACCAAATCCATGGGTAATACACACGATAAATCAAGAAAGTCACGTAATTCCTAAAAATTGGCTCGTAAATATAAAATATGTTTTAATATGGTGGGGGAATTGTCCGGATGAAGGTCCGTAGAAATGTTATTTGAACTATTTGCCCTTCGTAAAAAGATTATGTTTTAGACAATAAAAAAAATCACCATTGTTTCTGTTAAAGAATGACAAAAGTCCCACATCGGTGGTTAATGAGATGGGTGGACTCCTTATAAGGCTTAGGCAATCCTCCTCCCTTTGAGCTAGCTTTTGGGGTGTGAGTTAGGCCTAAGACCTAATTTAACAGGAGATTTTCAACCCAAACAACGCGCTTTTTGTTGCTTTCCCAGACGATAATAGAAGTTTTTTCCCAAATCAAGGTAACCTTTCATTTCATTTATGCATTATTGCTCAATTTGAGGGATATGACTTATATCAAACAAATAAGGAAACATTTTCTACCACTCTTTTTCAACCTCACACATCAGCCTTCCACAGTAACTCAAGTCTCGCGTACTGATTTTTTATATTATTTAGGAATTTGATTCTCAATTCTTAATTCAAAACCCGACCTTGATTAGAGACTCAACTCCTGAGTCTCGAATCAACTCGGGGTTGAATCTCGATTTAAGTGTCAGGTCTTAGGTAAACATTCAAGGCAGAATCCTGAAGTGGGCATCGAGGTCGGGTCTTGTGTTAGATGTCAGGTGGTGTTCTGAGTTAGGTCTTAGAGTCGAGAGTCGAGGTCGAGTCCCAATTCAGGTATCAAATCAAGTCTTGAATAGATCATCGGAGTCGAATATTATGGTTATATCACAGTTCAGAAACTAAGACCTGAGTCGGTTGTTAGATTCGGTCCCACATTCGATCTCAAGTCGAATCCTAGATTTAATTTTGAGTTTCGAATTGGGTGTCGGAGTCAGAGTTGGGGTCGGGTCTTGATTTGGAACTCTGATCTCGGGGCTGAGACCTAGATTAGTTTTCAAGGTTAGATGTCGAGGTCTGGTCTTGATTTGGAAGTCGTACCTTGATACGTTCAAACTTACACTTCACTCAAGAAATATAAAATGGTCGAAGACAATTACAGAATTGAACAAGAGTTGAGGTCGATCCCACAGGGAATGCATAAGAAATAAGTCTACTAACTTTTATAATCAGTTGTGGTTGATATTTCCAAAAATAAAAGTTGTGTAAAGTACCACGATTGAGTTTAATTTAGTGTTCAAGTAAAAAAGAGTAATTAGAATTCAATATTAAAAGTAACAAACATAGTCTCATAGTTTTGATTATGAAATGGAAGAGACCAAAATTATGTTCCTCATAATATCGACATGCAACTCATATTTCATACATGTAAAGGTCTTTTGATGCTAAGCATGCATTATTAGCAAGTTAAGAATACCTAAACATTTTTCAGTCCTATTAGAAGAATATCATTTCTCTTATCTCGGTATTAGAGTGTGTACATTATCAACCCTTGCTTTCTCCTTTAAATATTTTTTCTGTCTCATGATCAAATCTTCAAAATGAGTTTATAGAATATAAAGTTTATTCGTTTCTAGATTTTCCTAATCATACCCTTCTCACTCGAGCAAGTGATGAATAGAGGCAGATTCTAACGCGTGCACTTATTAGAAAGCAATAAAAATAAAAATAGAAACGAAGCATGCAATGCATCAATCGACAACCCTTCGTGGTTGATCCTACAGTTGTTACCTAGTCATGGTTCCCACTACCCTAGTTGTGGTGTTTAGTTGCGCATATTCTCAACAAAATAGTAGTGAAACATTAACGCAGATTCAAAAGTGAAACACTTAAGATAATGAAGTAGGAAAGTGTTCCAGTCGATGTCGTTCATGGAAAGGTAAGCGACTCGTGATGCTCTTCACGGTCTGTTAATCACTTAGAACAATTTGTTCAACTTTAGTCACATCTTTCCACGAGTCTCAATACGAACCATATAGGTCTCCACGGCTCGTATGAAGTCTTGTTCAACTTTCCTTTAGATTTGGACTTAGACTTCATTTAGTCTGAAGCTTCATAGACTCATAACCTTATTGTACAAGTCACCACAAACCGTACATGGTCTTGTTGTCTTGCACTTGGCTTTTTCCTCTCTTCACGGCTAGGTTCATAGACCGTGCATAGATCCACGACTAGTATGAGCATCCGTCCTTCATCTCCATTTCAGGTTTTTCTCTTTCAACTGCTTCCAAAATCTCTTTTCTTGCACATTACACCAAAAACATCATATCTACAAAAACATACTTTCCTCTGTTTTGGGCGTTGAATGTTCCATAGGTTCACGACAAATCAAACTCCGAGTAGATAGTCGGGGTCAAGCCATCATTTGAAAGTCAGGTCCTGGGTCGAAAGTAAGGTTGGGTTCTATTTTGAAAGTCAGGATCAAGTTCAAATGTCAGTCTCGATTAGATTGTTGGATCTCGAGTCGAGTGTCGATATTAGATCCTAATTGGTTGTTGAGGTCGTGTGTAGATTTAGGTGTTGGGGTTGGTTCCCATTTGAAAGCCATGTCCCTAGTCGGAGTCGAGGTCAGGTTCCGGACCAGTTCGGTGTTGGGGTCGATTTTGGTTCAAAATTCGGTCTCAATTTAGTAATCAAGGTTGGATATCAGATTGATCATTAGTATTATGTCCCAATTCAGGTGTCGAGATTAGAGTTAGAGTCGGAATTGGGTCCTTGTTTGAATATAGGTCTGAGTCAAAAGTCAAGATCAAGTCTCAAGTCGTATGTCAAGGTCAGAACCTGAATCAATCATTGGGGTCCTCAGTTCGAATGTCGGGGTGGGTCCTGGATCAGTTATCAAGGTTGGTCTCTGGGTCAGAAATTATTTCTTAATAATGTATTTTCTACTCTCTAGCCAAACAAAAAAAAAAATTCTCGAAAAATGTTTATCATTCATCAAACAAATATTAGAAAATATTATCCACTCACCAACCAAACATGAGAAACCAAGTTAGAAACCACCTTATTTTCCAAGAAAACATTTTCTAGAAAAATATTTCATATAAAAAATATTTTTCTTCATACCAAACACTACTCTCATTATCTAAGAAGTGGTGCTTATACACAATTTCACTGTCTAATAAGTGGTGCATATATACCCTAGTTGTCTAACAAAGGATTCATAGATACATTTTACCGTCTTAGGTGTCTTAAAAATATTTCTTCACACATTTTATTTTACCCTTCCAGACCCAACCTAACTAAAACCACCGAATCCCTCTTATACTCATACCCAACCCCAAATCATATTATGAGTGAGTAGAAAAGAGATTGTTTTTTCAACAAAGGTATAGCTGCTCTAAGTCGCAATGTTGAGGGAGATGTATATTTGACCCTTTTTCCTTTTATTTAGAATAGAAATATTTCTTATCTACCATTTGTGCTTGCTGCAGCATCTGAAGTGAATCCGTTACACCTTGAGTATTTTCGGTTCTCCGGAAGGATGATTGCATTGGCCTTAGCATATGATGTAAAAATCGGAGTTGTTTTTTATCGTGTATTTTTCTTGCAATTGGCTGGAAATGGTGTATTATTAGAAGACATTAGGGACACAGATTCGTTCTTGTATCGTAGCTGCAAGGATATATTGCAGATGGATGCAGAGATAGTGGATCAAGACGTGTTAGCATTAACATTTGTTTGTGAAGTTGAATCATTGGGTGTGAGGAGAGAAATAGAGCTCTGTCCCAACGGGAAAGATATCGTTGTGGACAGCAAGAATAGGGAGACTTATGTTCATCTTCTTATCCAACATCGCTATGTAACATCAATAGCAGAGCAAGTCACATATTTCTCAAAAGGATTTTCAGATGTAATAACTAGGTCAAGGCTCCGATCCTTCTTCCGGTGTCTTAGTCTTGAAGATTTCAACTTAATGCTTGGCAGTAGAAGTGATATTTCTGTCGAAGATTGGAAAGCACATACTGATTACAATGGCTAATAAAGAAAGTGATATTCAAATATCCTGGTTTTGGAAGGTACGCTACCTGTAAATATGTCGATAACCCCTTAAACTTGTCATTAAACTTCATTTAGAAAATCAAACTACAACCGTTCTCTACTAGTAGCACATATTTAATAGAAACAACACAACTGAAACATAATTTTGTAAGTATCTGCTTGACTGCTTGATAAACACATCGATTATTCAGAATGTTCTGTCATTATCATCGATCCTTCACTTTCATTACATCGATGTAAATTAATTTTCTTTATTTGCATGCAGATAGTAGATACTATGTCTGTTGAGCAGAGAAAAATGTTTCTTTTCTTCTGAACTTCAATTAAGTCTCTACCTTTTGAGGGCTTTGGTGGTCTTGATTCAAGACTGTCCATCCACAAAACCCTAGAGCCTGATGATTACTTGCCATCTTCACATACTTGCTTCTACCAACTATGCTTTCCAGTTTATCAATCCATGACGGAGATGGAAGATCGACTCAGGATAATCACCCAGGGAGACATTGGATCCAGCTTTGGTACCGTGTGATTAGAGGCAGAGGCCAAGCCAAGATTTCAGAGTTTATAAACATGAGATACTAGTTCTTCAGAGTTACTTGTTCTAAATTTATAATAATACCTTGTTTGGATGGTTGATACCTGTTTTAATATACTGTTAGTTTAGATACAATATTTATTTTGATTGTTACTTAAATATTGCATCACAATTTTTCTGATTGTGATTAGTCATTGGTTGTTCACTCTATCTTTGTATCGGAAACCTAGCAGGTAAGAGAATGTGCAAAAACGAGTGATGGGAAATAGGGGTGTGCATTGGCCGGTTCAGTTAGGAAAAATTAACATGTATATCTTCAAATAATTATTATTTGATTATTATGATAATAATCATTTGTCTCTAATTAAGAAAAATAATAAGAAGAACATGGAGAGCTAACCCTTGTTAAAAAGGATTACCAACACGTTCAAAGACCTTTTTTGGCCTATTTTTGGACGTTTTTAAAAAGCCTTTTTGATTATTATTTGGAGGTTATTTGGCTAATTTTTTTGGATCAAGTTTATTTTAATTGAAAAAAAGTTTCTTCATGTAGGAATTTAGTCGTAATAAGAAAAAAATTATCTAATATTTATTACATTCATTGTAGTCGATATTTAATATCATTAAAATAAAGGTATAATATTTGAAACTGTTAAATTAGGTCTTAGGCCTAACTCACACCCCAAAAGCTAGCTCAAAGGGAGGAGGATTGCCTAAGCCTTATAAGGAGTCCACCCATCTCATTAACCACCGATGTGGGACTTTTGTCATTCTTTAACACCCCACCTCACGCCCAGTGCTACTTAGCATCTGGTGCGTGGGTATTTTTTGATTTTTGGGGGCCCCAACATCGGGTGAGACGGGCCCTGCTCTGATACCATGTTAAATTAGGTCTTAGGCCTAACTCACACCCCAA